>JASDQU010244126.1:136688-176559 GCA_032191745.1 Picea mariana | reverse complement strand
ATCTTCTGGCTTCTTCTTCTTCTTGTCACCCTCGGGGATGTAATCTCCAAGGATGTTTTGTTGAAGTATTTGAGTCATTAGATCTATGTGTTTCTGCATGCATGAAGATTCTAGATGGAATCCTTTATGGCAGTATGTGCATTTCTCCCCTTTTCTTCCCTTTCCACCTTTGGATTTGAAGGCATCGATGAAGGGTTTTGAGTACCCTTCCTTTTTCGGATTTGCATGAGCTTTCATTTTGTATTTATATTTAGATTTATGATATTGATGGCTACCATATTGAAAACTAAGTGCATGCGCCTTTGGGCCTTTTATTTTTCCCATGTTGATGAGCTTGGTTTTCTCTTGTGTCAGGGATTCAATAAATTCCTCAAGGGAAGGCATCTTCCAGGTGACTCCAGAGGCAAATTTGACTGAATGGAATGTGGATACRAACATAGAGAATTCAGGACCAAGTTTGGAGAGAATGGTGGGAACCATTTGTTTCTCCTCCTTAGATTTATCAACCCCGCAAGCTTTGAGTTGCGACAGTAAATCCTTGAATTTTGTAAAGAAATCTTGGAGATTGTCGAAGCTTTTTGGATCCAATGTGAGCAATTCCACCTTGAGCATGTGTCCCCTTATATCATCATGTTTTCCAAAGAGCCCTTCCAAGGTGGTCCAGGCTCATTGGGGGTTTTACAGGAAGATATGTGAAAAAGGAGATCGGGGGAGATGAGACTGCAAATTGATCTGAATGCTTCATCCATTCGATTTAGATACTTGGATTTTTCTATGGATGATGTCGGTTCTGTGTCTGTATTCAAGGTTAACCTGTAAAATCCTCTGGTTTGGAGATGTATGATTATTCTCTCCTTCCATGGAAAGTAATTGTAAGGTGTAAGAATGAATTATTTTGGGAATTCCATTTTTCCTATGTCTTCAATCTTTGGTACCTGAAAAAAATTTGGTTTAGCTTTTGCTTAGCATTCAGTCGGCTCTGATACCATGTAAATGTGTTGAACCTGCATAGAAATACCACACACATTTGCAGAGAGAAATTGAGAAAGAAGAAGCAAGAGAGAAAGAATGGAAGAATTCTCATTAACCGTAATGAATAATGAATAATTTACACATCATATACTCTGTATAACTCAACCAATGCACATTGGAGGAGAAGCCAATGCACCATAGTGGTGGTCTAGAGTGATCCAGACACACACCAACAGTTACGGGAGTAAACTTCCACCTAGTCTAGTCTCTCAGGCAGTTACGGGAGTGAACTGCCACCTAGTTGAGTTAACTAGTCTACCAGTCTTCAGTTAACTGACTGAAACATAGTGAAGTGAGGAGAAGATCATGGAATCATGGGTAATGTGCAAGTCTGGTGATGATGCCAAGGATAATGTGCATTAGCTGGTGATGATCCCAATGTTTCATGGTGACAAAACCAATGCAACATCTAGACTCAACTCAACTAGTCAAACTGAAGTGAAAACAGAGGAGAATATTCTCCCTAGAGGAATATTCTTCCTAAAATATAGGAGACTGGATAATGACTAATAAGCAAGGAAAAACCTTAGGAAAAAGAAATCCTAGGTGTGTGTGAAGTAACTCCAACAACATCGCCCCAAGAAAGATCTTTATTTGACCCCATATGCCCAAAATAGTAGGAAGTAGTATTTTTCTCCCAAATAGTCAATCATTATTGCCGATTTTTACTGAATTTTACTGTTTTAGGGTTGAATTAGGGTTTTATTTGCTGCAAATTTTCATTTCCAGCCATAAAAATCATGATGTCTAGGGTATTTATGCATACTATTGACCTAAATTACATTGTTGAAACCCTAATTTAATTTTCTGAAGTGTTATAACAACCATCTAGGGCAAAATATCTAGGGTTTTAGGGTTGTTTACTACTGTTTAAATTTATAATTTTGTTGGCAATATAAACCCTATTTTAACTTCATGATTGGCCCTCTTATTTACTAGATCATTATATGTTGAAGGGATATTATTCCAACTATTGTAATCACTTATTTTACTACTGTAATAATTTATTTTCTTGCTGAAAATTATCTATCTTACTGTTGTAATAACTTTACTACTGCTGAAAATCACTTATTTCATTGTTGTAGTATTCTCTATAATATGATAAATCATTTATTTCATTGTTGTAGTATTCTCTATAATATGATAAATCATTTATTTCATTGTTTTAATAACTTCTTTACTATTGTAATCATTTACTTTAATGTTGTAATTCCATATGTTTCTTACAAGTTTTACTACAGCCTTAGATTTTTTCTTTATTTTTGGTGTTTGGGGACCCTATTACACGTATACTTGACTTGAAGAGCCTCTATGTTTGTCTTGAATCCTCAATTATTTAAATCTAGAGATTGTCATGTTCCACCACCTTTCTATTACCTTGTCTATCATAATCTTGGTGGCAATTCGAGTAGTCACCCCAGGGGGGCCTAGACTTGATTTTGTATTGCCTAGGGATTCTTGGAGGCTACTAGAGAAGCCTCCCTTGTGTTGGATACTATTCCTTAACTAAAGCTCGAGGGAAATTGTTTCCTAGATGATAATGGTGACATATTCAACATTCCACTAGTCTTAGTGCCTTGTGAAGGCTTTTCACTTGAAGCTAGATCATGTGGTAACATTGACTAAAATGCACATTCCATCTTATCAATGTTGATATTTGATAGAGGGGATGAATGTAGAAAATTTGTGCCCCCATCTACATCATATTTAACTTGAAGCATAACCTTTATAGTTTAACAACCATGCTCTCCACTTTAAAGTGTCAAGCAATTTTTGAATGGTGTTCTTTGCGCAATAACTAGATCTAATGATCTCCTTCGATAAAAACGAATTAGATTAAGAATGTACAATATTTAAATCTTTAATAAGTGATATACTTAAAGTATAAATACATTGCTTATGCTTAGTTAAAGCCACTATATCTTGGTCTATATATAAAAGTAGAGAATATTAAGGTTGGTGTGCACGATCCTCTCTTCACTAAGAATGGAACATGGTTAGCATTTAACAACTTACATATTCAAATGTACACCTTAAGATCATATATATAATAGTTTAGAACTATGCACTAAAATATCATAGTGTGGTACATGCAACAACTCTTTTGTATCACAACAAAATTGTGTCAGTCACATATCCAAAAACATCCACTTTAACCTTAAGAACTTGTTGAATTTTATGTATTGCAAGGAAAATAATGGTCGTTATATATTGATTAAACTTCTTTAGTAGCTTTTCATTGTGTAAAGTTGTAAATACTTAGTCAAGACAATGAATGTCCTTGTGGGTGTTGGATAATACATGAATATATTTTAATTACATTGAAAGTAGCTAGTTGCTCTACAACTGAGTATGACATAGGTGTTGTTACATATGTACATGATAACATTCAAAAAAAAATAAACCAATGTAGATCCATATTAAATTTGGATCTATCAAGCATCTTGAGGGATCAAATTTCTTGAGGTGTAAATTTTTTTAATCATTTAATTCCATGTCTCAAGAAATTTGATCCCTCTTGGTGCTTGATAGATCTAGGTTGAAGATGGATTTATGTTGGTTTATTTTTTTTAGATATTGTCATGTAACATGACAATATGAAAACATCTATGTGTTACTATATTGTGGAGCACCTCACTACTCTCTATGCAACAAGCACATTGTTATCGTAGGAAAAATGGGAATTATGGATAAAATATATCATTGGAGAAGGGTTCATCAAATGAGAAATACATGGAATTTAATATTAACCACATAGAGGACATCTATGATGCGAGATCCTTAATAGAAGTAAGTCTTTTGTCAATAGGTACATCAACCATTCTTAGTTACTAAACAAATATATCTTTTCTTGGTTCATTAATACCTTCTACAAGTTGTGAAGCCTAACAAGTTATGTATTTTTGTCTTGAATTTTGTCTCTAAGTCATGTTCATTGACCTATTCAATGTGTAAAAGCCCCACATTATCTTGTAGAAATTGCATGAGAATTTGATTAATACAAGGTACCTATCACCAACCCTTTCCATTAATGCAATGTTGGTTCATTCAGAGTCAACACACATTCACACACCCTTGTATGTTCCTGAATGAGGTTGCACAATAGTACATATAGAAAATGTTGCATGTCCAACTCATGTTCCTTTGAAGGTTCATATGATTGAAACATCGTTTGCAATGGTTTTCAAATTCAAGTCATATAATCGTTGCCTAGATTTTAAAGCATTACATCCCAGGGGGGAGTCACACCAATGGTAGACAATCTTGATCATCATGTGTTTATACCATATTGAAGTCATCACAAAAAAACCAAGGAGCCTAAATAAATTTTTGTTGCATAGTTTGCATTATGACATATGCTTCAAATAAACTCAACCAAAAGTCTAGCAAGGTTTCCAAAGTTTTATATTAGTCTATATTATGCTGGGGAAATGGGAAAATTATTTTCCTTATTTGCATATCTGCTTTGGTTGGTCGAGGTCCAATGAATATAGAATTTGATACCACAAAATGGAACACATCAAATTTGGAGTTAGTCCATAGTGCTATCCCAAAAAACTTAACCTTCAAGGATGGTAAACAAAGAATCATCATCAAAATGGCCATTGTCTAGTTGGTATGCATCAAGTCCAAGTAAAGGAATCTTTTTAATTAGCTAGTGGCTAAATTAATTATAAACAAGATAAATTGGGGATTTAGAAGCTATTACATAGAAGGTGAGTGTGAGGGGGCATTCTTGATAGATATTAGAGTGGAACCAATTAATTTATTCCATTTTACATTAATTGATGGAAGGGCATGCTAAAACTCCAACAAAATATAGTGTCAACTGCTCTAACAAAGAAAGGCCCAAATATTGGAAGTTTTAACTTGGAAAAGATGGAAGACTACTCTATATTATCATATTCCTTCTCAAAATCGATTTTAATGAACATAACATATATTCCAAAGAAAAAATATCATTTTGTATCTTTTGAGACTACTATGATTCAGTGTGGCAAAGTCCCACATTACCTTGTAAAACTTGCATGAGAATTTGATTAATACACGGGACTTGGCATAAACCCTTTCCATTAATGCAATGTTGGATCATTTAGAGTCAACACACATCCACATGAACTTGAATTTTCTTGAATGAAGTCACACAATAATACATTAAAAAAAATTCATTTCCAACTTGTGTTACTATGATTGAAACATATTTTTCAATGGTTTGCAAATGCAAATCATATAATCATTGCCTAGATTTAAATGCATTCCATACCAAGGGGAAACCACACCAATGGTAGATAATCTCCATCATCATGTGTTTATACCATATTGAAGTCATCACAAAAAATCCAAGGAGCCTATATAAAGTTTTGTGGCCTTAGTTTGCATCATGACATATGCTTCAAAGAAAATCAACCAAAATTCTAGCAAGGTTTCCAAAGTTTTATATTAGTAAATATTGTATGGGGAATGGGAAATATTGTATGCTTTGGTTGGTGGAGGTACAATGAATATATGATTCTTGGTGGATTCCTTGCAGATTTCTTCAAAAAGATTTATTTGATGTAGGACAATTAAATACATCTATGCCCTTTTTATAATTTATTTGATGTAGCAACTCCTCAGTTTTTTTAGAATTCTTTAATCATAACCTTTATGGGCACTTTCTTATATTAAGATTTAGAGCCTCTGTTTTTAATGAATTCTTTGATCATAAACTTTATGGGCAATTTCTTATATTAAGATTTAGATATAGATGTAATGTATTAGTATAATTGCCACAATTTTATTGTAACTTGGTTGTTGGTATTTGTTGTTAAATTTAAATTATGGAGGGTAGGGACAACTGATAGATATTTGTCAGATATTTATTCAGATAGCAATGGTAATTCTGAAGAAAAAGGGGAAGGTGAAACTTCAAGTAAGACATTAAGAACCACTAGAGGTGATAATGTCAGAAGAAAATTTGAAACATGTATGGATTTGTTTATTGTTGAAGGAGGGATGTGCTCTTATGACAATGAGACTGGCATAGACAAGGAAGTACCATTGAGGTAAAATCATTATGTGATGAACTAGGAACCAAACCCGCTTCCTAAATTGGACACCATTTTTTGTATCAATGAGAGAACATATAAAATTGATCCATCTAGTTTACATGAGTTGAGGCTCTTTTCTATGGATGATGCAAATGATTCATAGGACAACATTTGAACTGATGGACTAGTTGGCCCAACGTACAGTTATAAATGTTGGATATGGCTAACCCGATATCTACCGAGTATGTGGAGATATGGAATTTGTGAAAATTATAACAAAATGAAAGAAAACAATCAAAATAAAGGAGAATTTATATATATTGATGGAAGGCTCAAAGCTTATGGAAATGTTGCATGGTTTATAAAAAATTCATGTCCTAGAAGCATAGTCAAGCTACCCAATTACAGGTGTGAGGAGATTTATGGAAATAAAGTTGTGGTTTGTGCAATAAAACCAATAGTTGTGCGAGAAGGAGCTATTGATTGATTACAATTTCAATGGAATTAAGGACATAGGTAATACCTGTCATGAGCAGGTCATATATGTGTTATCATTTCCAAGTCTTATAGGATGGAACTCTTACCTACTCATATTAAGAGATTGAATTCATATTCACTAAATGCTTCTCCATTATGTCCAAAAGTCTTTCTAATCTTGAAAACATAAGATAATATAGGGAATTCTTTCAATTTTGATTAGATTGTTCTTGCTCATACTAAAACATTATGAATAAAATATGCTAACGATATTGATTGCATTGTAGTTCTTATTCAATTTATAATATTTAATTTTATGCTTAGAGAGATGAAAAATAACCACGAGTTTAGCATCATTGTCAATAATAATGGCATACAAGTTTAATCTTTAGTGAATGTTGATCCATATTTTTTATCATCTTGGTGTTTTCATTTAGCCACTCTTAGGATTTCCCTTACCCTTTTCCTTTTTTTATTCTCTCCTATCAAAAATTTATAAGCACTTGGTCATTTTTTGAATGATGCGGAGCGGGGCAACAAAAATCTCATTTTCGCAGGCCTGTAAGTTCATTGTACCATAAGTCTACATTCATGCTACTAACATTTCTTATATTTTACATATGAATACATTTTAATTCACTTTCACCTTTTATAGTTAGTCATTTGTCAAAAATGTGGATTCATAGTTGCATAGAATTAGTCAAACTTTCTTGAATACCTAGGTCCAAAACCACACACTCACCGGAATGCATTGCTACTTTTTCCATTTCCAGTTTTTTCGATATTTAGTTAAATTTCCCACCAAAGTGGATGCGGATTCACACACTTCCCATTAGTATTTAGCTTGAGTTCTCATGTCCATAACTCCACAAGTTTTCATCCCTCTTAAACACTTAACCACATTTGCAATCCCAATGTGTACCTCTTCACCCTATCCCGAAGTCACGTTCACAAGCATGTAGGTATGCAACTCCACATTTTCATGTTAGGGATTTCTCACTTCCATACATCATTTTTCACCTTCATACTTAACATTTTCCTTCCATCATAATATCACATCACCATTTCCCCATCACATTTAGTATCCCCTCCACGTCAGGTGCCACTCATATAAACATAATGTCATAATTAATGCATAACACATTGATTAAAGGTCACAATAAATCCAAATCTCATGTAAGTTGATGACATTGAAAGCATCATCTATGATTCATCAAGTTACCAAGGCAGTACATGGTAGAATTTAATAAAATCAAATATGTCAAGTTGTAAGTATCGACAATAGAGCCACCTTTTGTCAAAAGAAGAAAAAAATGTCAGGAAAGAAAAAGGAGTTGTTTTGTGGAGATACACTGAATACACTAGGTCATGAAGATCAACAGTTCCAATGGTCTAGGGCATATAATTACTACAAGGCTCTTTCATCGACCGAAAATAAAATGAACCTAATATGGACCTCAGGAATAACATTAGCAGGATGTGTTCCAGAGGTGACTGACATGAAGGAGATTGTTAAATGGTGCATGGATAAATTCATTTCAGAATGAAGTATAATTCAAATGCAAGGTCATCAACCCATTTCTCTAGCTCCTTCAAGATTCTCCAAAATACTACAACTTCCTGCGTCAACTATGTGATTCAAGAGTGAAGAAGACGACGAATTTATGAAGCAACATAAAGGAGGAAAGATACTTTTGAGAAATTACTTGGAGGATCCAACTTGTAACCCTGGTACTTCCAGAATCGAGGTAATTTCATTGAAGTACCCATACAGATAATTTGCATGGTTATTTGCCCGCATTATTGGTTTGTAATCCACTATGTTTGTATCAAGAAATGTTATATATGCTATGCATTGTGCCCTGCATGAAAAATCCATCATTTATTGTGGTTATCTTATCTCAAGTGAAATTTCCTTCCAACTAAATAACCTAAAAAAGACTCAAAAGTTTTGTATGACTTCTTACCTCATTTTTGTCATTGCTTATGGCCATGTCTTTGAAGAGTTACCACAGGAAAAACATGTTGATTTTAAGTTGGATCCAGTGTATGCATGGTATTCAGTCCTATAAATACATAAATCTCAATACAGTTTCTACCCAGTTCATAATAACTTCATTTTAGAATTCAAAAAATTAATATTTGGATAGAACACATCAAGGTTATCCCTGAAAGCAACTTCTTTTCTCTCTAGAAAAGGGGTTTATGAATTGTTCGAATAATTTACTGTAATCAGATTATTTGGTAGTAAGGAAAATCCTTTCCTTTTACCATTTTATACACCATATAAACTCTTTGTCAAAGAAGTATGCAGGAAATACAAGACTTGGTCCCACTTCTTTCATGACAAGAGGAAAAATCAATTTATACCCCTACCATGGAAAGTTGGGAATTTCATTGTTAAGCACATAACTCACCTTAATAAATTGGCGGGACATCATGAACCACTGGGTTTGAAGGAAGAAATTTGTTTTGAAGGTTTTGACCCAGGCAAAAAATTTACTACACATATGCAGTTAGTGGGGTGTTCTTCACACTTCACCAGAATTGAACAATTTCAAGAGGGTGGCAGAGATAATCTCTAGGAATTAGCAACCTACCAAATTTCAAATGACACGGGAGAAATAAACAACACAAATGAAGGACATAGACATCACGATAGAGAAACAACAAGTGAAAACCCCAATTTTCCAACAACATCCCAAAGAAGCACTCCATCAAGAATGAAGAATAGAACCAGTGGAATGGATACTAGAAAAACATTAGTTGGAGGCTCAGACGACGATGAAGATAAAGACCCATCGAGGAAAAGTCTTGAAAAAACACACATTACATACACTCACGTGAAAAGAAAAATAAATCTATCATCAATAGAGTTAAACGCACCAGAAATCCAGGAAAGTCCCCATGCAATGGACATGGACTAGCTCATTGAAGAACTTGGTTGGTCTGCAGAAAGGTTTTTAGAAACAATAGAAATTGCTAATGCTATAATAACCCAAGATCCCAAAATATTTGAAGAGGAATATGTCACTCTACACCATGCAGCATACAATCGTGAAACCAAGAAATTATCACTAGAAAAAGTCAATACCAAGAGTAAAAGGTCATTGGAACGATGGAAATCTAATTGATTTGGATGGAGTAGCACCATCCAAAATTATAGACTTTCATGGAGCTACTGGAGAGGCATTAAAACAATCAGTTCTTAATATGGAAAAACATAATTTATAATTAAAGAAGAGGATAAAAGAATTGGAAGTTGCTTTTGTACGAGGACCATTATTTCCAGAACCTTTGAGTTTGATTGAACCTACACTTGAGTTAGAGGAAATCCCAGAAAGAAGTACAAAATACAAAGGCTTGTCAAGTTTATTGCAATCTGTAAGAAAATACATTGGCAATGCCATACAAAAGAGAATGATATAATTCAAGAGATTTGGGAGCTTTCCCAAAGTATTGCTAGCTTTTTGTCCAGAATACAAAATTTCAAAGAATGCTTGCAAAAGGATTTTGAAAATGATGAGGGATTTTTTAAAGAAGTTGTAAACACATTCTCAGCCAAAGTCTCAAGCTTAAATGAATCCCAAAGGAAGGAACAAAAATTACCCTTTCCTTACCATATGAAACAGATCAATGCATGTTGTCTAAGGAGAATCAAGCAATTAAGAGAAATGATAAATGTAATTGATGTCTTAAGGAATAAGAAAAGTGATTTATTTCTTAAACTTGCTAGTCTTACTAAAGAATTGAATGGTACCAATTTATTGATGGATACCATGATCCTGACCAAAGAATCTTTAACGGGGCAACTTACTGCATTGAAAGTTACTTGCGTTAATGAATTTACTGAAACTATAGAATTTTCTGAAGATGAAGTTGAAAAATAGTCAGTTCACTATATCAACAAGAATGATGAAGTGGATGACACATTGCATCAATCGGAGATAGATTTGAGGGAATTTGAATATCAGTTGTTTGAAATTAAAACTAAGCATGAAATTACCGTGGCACCGTTAAGGGAGTACATTGAGGAGTGGTTGAAAAAGGCGTTAAACAAAAATTCTGAACCAAAAAATCAAGAAACAATTACAACAATTATGCCACCTCAACCACAACATACACCTATAAAGGAGCCAGTTGCAAGCAAGTAAAGGTTACGAGATCTCTCCATCACAGTGAGTCAAACATAATTTTACCCTTTCAATTTTCCCTATGTTCATTTATGCTACAATCATTTGTCATATTTCCTTTGTCTTCTTGATATTCCGTGGGATTTAGGCTGATTCTTGGTTGTCCTTATTTTATCTTCCAGGTCTTTTCACTTTATGGTTTGCCAGAGCCCTATCCCAGTCCTCTTTGAAGGGCGAATGCATTTTATTTTCTTTAAAGACATTTACCTTTGTATTTAAAGACTTATTATTATTTTGAGACTCCATGAGAGCTACTTGGGATACTACATTACTGTATTCTCAAAGACTTTGATCTGAATCTTGAGTTTCCAAATGTTTTATCCAGCATAACCTTTTTGGTGCTTTATGGAATGATAATTTAAAGTTCTCTTCCAATTGCGGTCCATTTTTTGTTCTTTCTATTCATGGGTATTGTTCAATGTTGTGATGGATATATCGGTCCCTTATCTTTTATGTGTATCTTATTTATTTACATTGTAAATATTGTACATTATTCCCAATCTCAAGTGATGATTTCCTTTGAATGTGAATGGAAATATTAAGTCTAGTCATGATCAGACTTTGTTTTGTTTTATTTTCATGGAATTATAAGAACAAGAGGAGCACCGCCTCTTTAAAAACGCAGGAGGATTATATCCTTGTGAGGTTGATCTTAAGATCGTGAAACTGTCTTTTATATCAACAGTGAATAAAAGAGAGAGGATAGTTTCACTAATTTCTTAAATGCAATCTTGATGTATTTAAAAGTGACGAACACAAGCGTGGATTTCAACTCTAGTAAGCATTATTATTGTTGAAATACAATATCAACCAACTATATATATAGTTACAATTAGCATGCTTGAAAGAAAATTAGAGGAAAAAAGAAATAAACACCCACTTCTATACTAGCGTTGTTCCTTGGAAGCTTGATTAGAGGAGTTTACAATTTGTAATCACTCAATGTAGAATGCATCTTTAGGATATCATTAAACACAATAATAAAATTACTAGTTATTAGAGTACACATGCATGAGACAAGGCATGTGATAGAAGGAAAAATCTACCACACCACAAAAAATTAAGAAAAAAAAAAACCTTGTGTCGCGTAAGTGACATCTTAAACAATGTGTTAGAATTTAAGGGCAAAAAGTAAACTAACCAGAAACATAAACAATTTTAAAATATTTTCCATGCACTTGCTAGTGTAATTCTAGATCAACAATACATTAAAATTTCTGATATAAAAGATAACATAAATATGAGTATTACCTTAGCAAAGACAAAGAGCAGATTTACCTGATGTGCTTGTTGTTATCCTCTTTTTTGTATGCTCAAAAAAAACTATAAGGGTCATGGATCAAACCCTTAGAAAAAACACCGAGCAAGGATTCCCTGGAACACATCCAGGGGCCCTAGAATACATCTAGGGACTTATATCATCAAAATGTTTGGCCCTTGACCAAGAACCCCAAAAATACATTAGGGGCCCTCACTAGGGTCTTTTTCCATGGATCCAACTACTTGGTCCCGAACCAAGAACCCTAGGAGTGTAATGTGGGCCCTAGATCTTAGTTAKAGTCTTTTCCATCCTCCCAGAGAATGGATCTTGCAGCTGCATTAATTTTAACTCTCCCTCTCAACAAGAGAGGCATTCTCAATAACACCAAGATTGTCTCAAAAGTACACAACAATTTTCAACGATAGGGGTTTGGTCAAAATATATGAAGTTTGTTCCACCGTCGGAACATACTGAATACTGAGAATGGTCTT
Organism: Picea mariana; assembly: GCA_032191745.1. NCBI lineage: Eukaryota > Viridiplantae > Streptophyta > Pinopsida > Pinales > Pinaceae > Picea > Picea mariana. Next base: position 164,075 of record JASDQU010244126.1, on the reverse strand, counting down.
GTGCACCATGTCCCGAACATAGTGATATCTCATCTCATTGTGTTTCAATCAATCATGAAACACATGATTCTTAGAGAGATTTATATAGCTCTGGTTATCACAATGAATTACTGTGGGTTCCAGCACAGCACTGAATAAATCTGAGAGTATCTTTCTGAGCACCACTTGCAACAATGTATTCTGCCTCTGTAGTGCTTTGGGCTACGGAGCCCTACTTCCTGTTGGACCAGGAGATCATAATTGAACCCAAACTGAAACAATATCTAGAAGTTCTCTTCTGGTCCACTGTATTGCCCATCTAATCTGAATCTGTATAGCCATGAAGCATTACACCTCCACTGGAAGTGTATCTGAGCCCATAGGCTATAGTCCCTCAGACATATCTAAGAATATGCTTAGAAACAACCATATGAATGTGTTTCGAATCACACATGAACTGCCTAAGGGAATTCACTGTGTAACAAATGTTTATTCTGGTGTGTACTAGATACATCAAGGACCCATTAATCTAAAGATATACACTAGGGTATTCTAGATTTGAACTTGTATCTTGATCATGTAACTTCTTCAGGTTAGAAATCATAGGTGTGGTCATGGAATTACAGTCCAACATCTCAAATCTGCGAAGCACATCAACTGCATACCTTCTTCGTGAGAGAAAAATATCACCAGGTTTCTGCCACACCTCTAAGCCAAGAAAGTAATGCATAAGACTCAAGTCCTTTATTTCAAACTCTACTAAAAACTCCCTCTTAGTTTGATCTATCAGATGTTCCTCTCCGATAAGGAACAAATCATCCACATATAAAACCAAGATAACAGGATGATTCTTCACAATCTTTATATAAATATTAGGGCTTGTTATACTCTTGGAGAACCGAAGACTATGAAGAAAACTGTCAATTCTTCCATACCAAGCTCTCAGAGATTGTTTCAATCCATACAAGGATTTCTTGAGTTTGCAGACATGGGAGTCTTTTCCATGGATCAAAAAACCCTCAGGCTGCTCAATATAAACGTCTTTCTCAACTTCACCATTTAGAAAGGCAGTCTTAACATCCATTTGGTGAATTTTCCAATTAAAAACTGAAGCAAGAGAGATGATGATTTTGATAGAGGTATACCTGGAAACAAGATAAAAAATATCATCATAATCAATTCCTTCTTTCTAAGAGAAGCCACGAGCCACAAATCTAGCTTTGAATTTTTCAACACTTTCATTTGTTGCATGCTTTATTTTGTAATTCCATTTAGATGTTACTATTGATTTGCCTTGAGGTCTTGGGACCACTTCCCATACATCATTATTCAATATTGACTCACACTCTTCTATCATGGCATCCTTCCACACTTTCTGTTTGGTATCCTCATCAAAGGTGGGAGGTTCTGAGTCAATCAAAAAATTCAATTGAGCTATCAAACCTGAGTATTTAACTAGCTTCTTGATTTCTCTGAAAGTACCCTTAGGTGTTGCATGTTTTTCTGCTTCTTTTAAAATTTGACGACACCATGCTAAATTATGTTTGGCAGGAGGTTTCTATAGGGGAAACTCAATAGAATCCCTTATGGGATCCACTGAAGGATCTTTGGCCTCCTCCCTCTGCTCATCTGAAAGTTGTGAATCTGAAGGTTATGGAGATGGAGCTTCCTGCTCATCTGTATCACATGGAAGTTCTCTAGAATGACGAAAGGTGGCTTCCTCATGGAAGGTCATATATCTACTGACCTCTATGTACTTTTCCCTTGGTACATATATTCGATATTATTTTGAGGTCTCACTGAACCCCACAAAAGTGTCTTTCTTTCCAAAGGTCTCTAGCTTAGTCCTCTTTGATCAACTGGAGGTTTCTTACTCGTGAAGACTTCTTCCAGAGTTTTCTCTTCCAAGCCTTTATCAGGACACTTGTTCTGAACATAGACCGCAGTACTCGCAACTTCGGCCCAAAGAGATAATGGAAGGTTTTGATCATACATCATAGCTCTGGATGCTTTACAAATCATCTTGTTCTTTCTTTCTGCAACCCCATTCTGTTGGGGATTATAAGGCACGGTCATCTCCCTATTAATCCCAGAATCTTGGCAGAGATCATCATACTTGTGGGAGTCAAACTCTTTTCCATTGTCTGTTATGAAAACACGGATATTTTGAATAGGAGGTAGCTTCAATATGTTGAACAATCATCATCGTACTTCAAGGAAAATATGCATTAAGACATGGATCCTTTTTATCATGCCAAATTTGCACCCTAGGCATATATTTGCAGGGGGGAAATATATCTTACTTTTTACGCCCCATTTGGGACACTTTGCCAAATCCCTTTTATCGTATCCCTCATTATGAAGATGGAAATGTCTCCATGGAGTACCTTTGTGACCTTCATGGTTGGCAAGTTTGGCAGATTCCTCGACATATTTATGATGCTGTATTATTTAGTAATGAGTTGGAAATTCTTGAAATTAGATGGCAGGAATTGCTTCCTTCAACAACAAGGTTTATTATTCTGGAATCAAACACAAATTTTATAGGTTTGCGAAAGCCATTACATTTTTCTAACTATAGAAGGAGGTTTGAATTTTCCAAACACAAGGTTGTATATCGAATGCTTCTAGGCCAACACCTCTTATCTCAAGAGAAAACTTTTGATCGAGAAAGAAAACATAGAGCAACAATGGAAAACCTAATATGAGAAGCAGGTGTCTCTTATGGTGACCTTCTTATCATGCCTGATGTGGATGAGATTCCCAATCAACACACAATTAACCTCCTTAGGTGGTGTGACAATATACCATCTGTCATGCATCTGCAATTGAGGAATTATTTGTACTCTTTTTAGTTTCCAGTTGACTATAACATTTGGCATGCATCAATCCACATTTATCAACGTCATATAGGCTATGGTCATTTTTGTCAAACATATGAGCTCTTCACAGATGCAGGTTGGCACTGCAGCTTTTGATTTTGACATATAAGTGAATTTATATTCAAAATGAAAGCATACAATCATGTAGATCGTGTAAAGTTCCCTTATTATTTAAACCCCTCAAGAATTCAAAATATTGTTTGTGAGGGAGCATACATGTTTGACATGTTACCAGAGGAGTATTCCTTTCAAGAATTAGTCAAGAAGATGGGTACTATACCTCACTCATTTTCTGCAGTGCATCTCCCATCTTATTTGATCAAGAATTCTGATAGCTTCAACTTCCTTGTTCCCGGTGGATGTCTGCGTCCTACATGACTTTTGGAAATACAAACAAAAAGTTGGCACACTTGCAATATAAAAGAACAATTCATGAATTTCAACTTCTCCAGTCTGTACATAGGATTTATTATAAGTTTCTTTGGGATTAGCTCCACATTTGTTCTTCTTATGGAGCAGTGTTTCTCTTGGTTCATAGAAATTTCCCCATAATTGATGGGTTCAGAGTCTCCCTTCTTTGTTGCCCCAGATTCAAATATACATACAATTTTTCTTTTGGTTTTGGTTTTGGTTGAAAAAGCACATGGATTACATTCAAAATCAATTTACATGTAAATGCAGAGCAAAAAATCCAGGCATCATAGAGTAGTCACATCATGTCCCCTTACCTTCTTCTAGGATATTAAATACCCTAGCCTTCCAGGAATTGAAGTTTGAAGCCCCTTCAAGCCTATCTTCTGCTTTGACTAAAGATGAAGCCATACTAAAAAAAGATTTGATATAAAACAAGATTATTTTTTATTTGCAAAACAAACCCTTAAGTGTGGATCTGCGCAGGCTCAAAATTCTGCCACAATTGAGCTCTTTTCAGGCCCTAAGCTCTGAAACCATGTTATAATTTAAGGTAAAAAAGAAAACTAACCAGAAACAAAAATAATTTTATAATATTTTCCATGCACTTACTACTGTAATTCTAGATCAGAAATACATTAAAATTTATGATATAAAAGATAACATAAATTTGAGTATGACCTTATCAAAGACAAAGAATAGATTTACCTAATGTGTTTGTTGTTATCCTGTTTTCTATATGCTCAGAAAAAGATATAAGGGTCACGGATCAAACCCTCAGGATAGATCTCATCATGATCCTTTGAACAAATTGCCAAGAAGAATCTTTTAGGGTAGTGTACCAGAAAACTGACCAGTTGGCTGAGAAATTAAGATGCCATGCTAACATCAAGAAAAAGGGTTAAGAACATATCACTAATGTCCAACCTAGAGACTGTAAAAAGGCCTCAACTAGTCTTACTAACTTCGGTCCAGAAAATACTGCTACAACAATAGACAACAATACTAACAGTCTTAGGGAAGCCTTATCAAACACTAGAGCTGCAAGAAGTAGCATATACAGGGATGCACCAACAGAGATGAGAACAACATCAAGGAAACACAAGTAAAATACTTATAACAACAAGGGCAACACCATCAAGTAGTGGGAAAACAAGGGCGGCATCATCAAGCAATAGAACAACAAAGTTCAGCACCATCAAACAACATAACAAACCTTCAAACAACAAAATAAAAGTCATGTAGCTAACTAGAAAAGACCCTTAGATTTAGCAGCAACAAGGGGGCTTGAGAGGGTAGGCCCACAAAGGCTTAACATACAAACAAAACATGTAGAGAGGGGTCGCAACCACTTTAGTAGACTAAACTGTAGGAGTCGCATAAACCCCATACCAAAGACTTGGATAGGAAGAAGAATGAACGTGTTTAGTGAGAGGAGATGTCTCTCCTTTTTATAGTTTTTGTAGGTAGGTTAGGGTTAGTAATTAAGCCCTAGATTTAGGGTTAGATTAAAACCTAACAAATTTAAACAATTAAACAATTAATATTTTATAACATAAAATATTAAATGTTGATTTAGAAAAGTCAACAAGTCAAGGAGAGGGGATCCAAAGTCAAGGCGGCTAACATTCTTTAGGAAGAAGCAAATAACCAAACCAAAAACCCACACAAAAAAAATTAAGGAGGATGTAACTCAAACAAGGGGTTGCAAAAGTAATAAGACAAAGTCAAGGGGGTTCTTCTTTAATCGCAGAATGTTCACATAAGTCTCATGATATAACTTATAATCTGTTATCATCCCAGCATAAGAGGAAGGTCAATGATGTGATCATGTCCTTCTTCTTAATTGCTCCAAGGTCTCATGGACCATCCTCGGAGAGAATAAGATCACACATCATCTTGTCTTGGTACTTAACCAAGAAACTACCTAGTCCTAGACCAGGATACCCCAGAACGCAACTGGGGGCTCTAGATCACAACTAGGGTCTTATCCACCAAGGTACACAACCAAGGATCGATCCAAGCACCGAGCAAGGATTCTCTGGAACACATCTAGGGGCCCTAGAACACATCTAGAGACTTATATCATCAAACTGCTTGGTCCTTTACCAAGAACCCCAACAATACACTGGGGGGGGTCACTAGGGTATTTTTCCATGGATCTAACTACTTGGTCCCAGACCAAGAACCCCAGGAGTGTACTAGGGGCCCTAGATCTCAGCTAGTGTCTTTTCCATCCTCCTAGAGAATGGCTCTTCCAGTTGCATTAATTTTAACACGTTGAATGAGAGAAACCCCCAAAAATAACATCATGTCCATGTCTCTTATGCGACATATTTAATGTTGAATGGACATCACTACAATAACATACATGTTGATTTAGCTTTGAGACATCTATAAAAATCCATCACAAATCTTGCTGCAACTTTGTACAAACTTGATTTCTTAATTTGCTAGTACACACCAGCATCTAGATTTTGTTTCCTAGGCAGGAGAGGCATATATGCATACGTTTCCTCTTAAAACATTTGGTACAAATCTCCCCACTTGTAGCCAGTGCCCATGTCCATGCTACATAAAGTGTCCCCATAGAATGGTCTAGGGGTGCTCACGTCTATTTCAAGTTCTATTAATTCTTCCCTATCTAGGATCAACTAAATAACTACTTATTTATTCTTTCTTTATCTTTTTTATTCCATCTCTAAATCCCGTGACTCATCCATTTCAACATCAGAGCACATTAGTGAGGTTAGAAGTAAAGTCAAAATAAAATGTCCAATTTAGTCAAAGATCTTTTTTTAAACAAAATAAAGAGAATATATGATTTCCAGGGAAATGGTTTTTAAGATCCATATATTTTAGTGTTGCATGATTTTGTGATGCCCCAAATGCCCCCGATCGCTATGAGCAATTCCATTTTCCATTTGTTCATTGATCTTGAGAACTGGAGAATCTCTTATTTATGAATAATACTTAAAGCTATGAATTAGATGTTCCAAAAGTTGTGGTTCGAGTGTAAAATTTAATCGTAGGAGCCTCAGGTTGAGAGGAAAATAGGATTTTAGAAATTTGGGACCCAAAATTTAGCTCATTAGCCAAGGTGATTGAGGAATCAGATGACTAACAAGAGCAGTAATAAGAAAAATGTCTTCATGGTAGAAAATAACAATGGTGGCCTCTCAAAATGAGATATTGAGGTGTTGAAGTCTCTTACTCTTCAAGTGGGCTCTACCTGAATTCCCTGAAACCGAGTAAGTGCTAGTCTCCATGAAATCTAAAGATGGGAAATTTGTGTGGTTGTTGACCTCAGAACTACAAACCCTAATTACTAGACTGAAGGAATCTTATGTAACTGTTTCAACATTAGTACACAAATATTGGAAATTATTCTCCCTATAGTTGAGTGTTTGATTCTCACCCTCTACATAGATATTTGCAAAAGAAAATCGATTCAACTCCCCATTTAAACCAAAATTATCGCCAGTGATTGGAATTTGTGATGGTTTAAAACTGAAGGCCCTAAACAAAGTTAATTTTTTTTGTGAGATCCCTTTTCTCGTTGTGATAGATTAAAAAGGGTTTCTTTGGAAAAGGTCCAGAGGATTTATTTATATTTTAGACATGTTATCGTGCATGAATTGCAGGGAAAAAGTGGAATCTCTCATAGGTTGGGTGGCAAAATAAAACTCCAAAATATGAATGTTTATTGAATAATTTGAAAAAACAACATTCACTTAAAGTGGAGAAACACTTACTTGTGCATTCATGCGTGCTTTAAAGCATGTCTTGTCTTGGCTCAATTCAATGGCACCATAGCTTGAACCACCACCTTTTCGAACTTTAATAATAAGAATGATTAAATTTTGAAACATGAATTAAAGTTTGTACATAAGATGTATCATGATTCAATGAGTAAATATGTTGACTTGGCGGGTTGTTTCTCTTAGTAATGCTCAAGGCCACAAAATAATGTAGGAATGTTTCAGTTCGAATGTTTAGCGACATTTTTCATCATAATTTTCAGTGTAAATAATCCTACATGCAAGTTTTATTTTCTAGTTTGAATTTTCAATAAGAATTCACATTTGTAAGCTAAGGAATACATCCTGCTACAATTGTAGCATGCATCTTATGTCGGGATTAATATTATCAAAACCTTGAAATATTATCTAATTCAAATGGTTAAAAGGGACCTACCAATTCAATTAATTTGGTTTGAAAGTTAACCTTGTGTGCTCTATTTTTTTCTTTGCTAACATGCATAAATTTATACACAACCTCCAAGGGATGCGGAAAGAGGAGGATATGTCCTTAAGAAAGATCAATTGAACGTCAATGTAAAGATATAATTGAAATACTTGAAGATCCTAATGAAATAATATCAATTAGTGAAAATAAAACTATGATAACATGTGAAGAAGAAGCAAGGAAGGAGACCCAGATAGATGTTGAAGCTAAAAGGAAAGGGGTTGATATTGAAGTAGAAAAGGTTAAGAGAGGAGAAGAAGAAGTTAAATATTATAAATCTAGCAATTACCAAACTTTTGAGTTCATTGACTATGCCTTTAAAGTACACAATGAATTGAACATTGTGCAAAGAAAATTATATAATAGAGAACACCATTTATAAGTAGAAGGGAAAGATATAGCAAAAGTAATGAATTATGTCCAAGCATGGGAACTAGAGTACCAATAAGTTGAGTTGTCATTTGACCATGTAAAATATTGGCAATTTGTACTAGAAGAAATTTCTCCTAAAGTTCATATTGTTACTTCATAAGCCCGCCAAGAAATGGAGTTTGATATAAAATAATGGAAGCATAGATCTTATGACGACCTCCAAGGAAATACTTGTGAATTCAATGACTATGCTAGGATATGGGAGCTCATAGAGAATATGGCGAACAACTATCACTTCCCTTATTTTGGACCTAGAAATAATTTATTTCCACAAGCATAAGTGTCTGAAGATTTGGAAAGTTATATTGGTGCCAACATGAACGATATTAGAGCTCTTCCCAAGGTTAATGAAGTAGCCATACAAATGAATCTACCATTGGGCACATAACACTAATCAAGAATATATTGCCTACAGTGGATAATTACGAGAGAAAAGAGTAAGTTAAAGTAATGCATCATATAGAGCCTCCCTTAACAACATAAATTTTCTCACGGGGATACACTTAATCAATCTTTTAAGGCATGGGTGACCTTTCTAAAAAGATGGAAAAGAGAAAAGTAAGAAGCTTCATCTAGCCAAGTAGAAAGTTATCTTGTAGAGGAGGATTTGAACAACTAGAAAGGAAATTCTAACAACCAAGTAAAAGGTTAAAAAGTCAAAGGGAGTCAAATTCTCACATGGAAAAGAAGGTGAAGTTATAGGGACAACCAACAAACAAGGAGGGGAAACACATAATCATCTAGTTGTATCAATCCCATGAGTTTCCTTCCATCTTTTTAGATAAATAAGACGGAGGGGAAACGAATAATCATCTAGTTGTATCAAGCCCATGAGTTTCCCTCCATCTTTTTAGATAAATAAGACGAATTCGATGGGAATAATGACTTTTTGATTCAACAATGTTGTAAACTATTTTAGAAAATTAATGAATGAGAAACTACTATTGGCTAAGCTATTTGGATATAGACTTCACTTATGAAACCTATGATTTGTAGAACTATTTCTGCTAGGTTACTAAGTTTTGGAATGGTGTAAGCATTTGTTTTTTATAGTGTATAATTTTCTAATGTATGAGAGATTTGTCTTATTTTGTTTATCTCACAAATTGTTTGTCGATAGCTATAAACATATTATTGTAGTCAATTGTTCATATTTAAACTTCTCTATTATGCAATTCGTTATTTAAATTTCTTCATTTATTTTCCTAGTAACATTTTGCTAAAGGTATAAAATAATAATATATTTGAAACTATATTTACCTCCTTAGTTTAGATAGTTTATTCTGAACATTATTATGCATATTGCATATTAGATTAGTTGCAACTCATTCATTTATTACATCACAGAAAAAACCTTTCAATGGTGAACCGAGCCACAACTCCTAAAACCTCTCAAAACCATTTTGAGTTTAAGCCACAATTCCTAAAACCTCTCAAAACCATTTTGACTTTTAATTAGATTGAATTAAATTAATTTTTGTTATATTTAAAGTTTAGTGTGCTGATTTAAATATTTTGATTTTAGATAATAAAGTTTTTTGTGCTGATTTTATGAGATGTAATATAAGATATCAGTTTGATTAACCAAAAATATTTTTATTTTAGATAATAAAGTTTTTTGTGTTTGGTTTAATGAAATGTAATATAAAATATTAGTTTGATTAATTCAAAATATTTTGATTTTAAATAATAAAGTTTTTTGTGTTGATTTAATGAGATGTAATATAAGATATCAGTTTAATTAACTCAAAATATTTTGATTTTAGATAATAAAATTTCTTTAAAATTTATTATAAAAAACATAATAATATATATTTTTTTGGCTTGGCATTTTAAATAATAAAGTTCTTGTTATATAAAATTTTTAAAATTTTTAAAAAATTATATATTAAATTAAATATTTTGAAAATTGAAAAATAATATTTCCATTTTTGAAATATAAATCTGTATTTCATAATTTGTTAATGGATATATGTGAATGGACTGATTTCATATGATTTTACATGGAATTATCAAATGGAAGGGACTTGAAATGCTTGCCACCTATCAGATAAGGGACTTGAAATGCTTGCCATGTGATTTTACATGGAAGGGACTTGAAATGCTTGCCATCTATCAGATAAGGCAATTTTGTAGATTCGTCTTCCAAGATCACTGATGTTGGACATCCATCTTATGAAGGCTTTGTTTTTTTCCAATATTATTAATTTTTGGTATGTATACCTATCATCTTCCAATTCTTATTTCATATTTTATGTTTGTTTAAATTAATTAATTTATTGATTTTTTGGCATTTATTTTTATTTATTTTTAATTATTTTTGAATTATTTTTAATTATTATTAAAATTTTTTATATAATAGAAATTTTAAGAACAGTTATTAAGTATATAAGTATAATAAATAAGTCAATTTTTATGATTTTGAAGGTTATTTTATCAATAATGTAATATGTATATAGTTTTTGGTAAAGCTTTCATTAAATTATAAAATCTTAGAAAGTATTTCACAGAATTACAAAAAAATTACAAATCATGATTTAAAAAAGTAATGAAGATTAGTTGAGTTCGTTTTCAACCATATGTCATCATCATATATATATATATTTGTAATTCTCATATATAAGATTAATTTGAACGAAGCTTGACTTTGCTTCCCCGATCTCCAGATGTTGGGAGTCAATTTCCATTCTCGTTTCTTAAATTGGTATTAGAGTCGATCGCTCTTGTGCAGAGGCAGATCGCTAGTTTCGAGCGTTGAATGTTGTCCAGCAGAGGCGGCGCCGAGAGTGGAGCTGCGTGGAGTTGAGCATGGAGAGGATCAAAGTCTGAGGAGGATCTTTCACATGGTGTGGCGTGGAGCACCTGTGTNAAAGTATTTCACAGAATTACAAAAAAATTACAAATCATGATTTAGAAAAATAATGAAGATTAGTTGAGTTCGTTTTCAACCATATGTCATCATCATATATATATATATATTTGTAATTCTCATTAATTAATTTGAACGAAGCTTGACTTTGCTTCCCCGATCTCCAGATGTTGGGAGTCAATTTCCATTCTCGTTTCTTAAATTGGTATTAGAGTCGATCGCTCTTGTGCAGAGGCAGATCGCTGGTTTCGAGCGTTGAATGTTGTCCAGCAGAGGCGGCGCCGAGAGTGGAGCTGCGTGGAGTTGAGCATGGAGAGGATCAAAGTCTGAGGAGGATCTTTCGCGTCTGAGGAGGATCTTTCACATGGTGTGGCGTGGAGCACCTGTGTGGAGAGAGGCGCGCGAATCCAGAAGAGGAAGAGAGGCGAGCGAAGAAGAGAGGTACGTTGTCTATATCAGGTCTTGGCACCTCCATTGACAGACGACACACCTACATTCATTGTGCAAATTATCAATACATGCATCGATGAGTGCATACTAGAAGATATCCACCTTCATTGTGGTTCCTTCACCTCAACGCGACTAATAAATCCGAAGATATTTAGGCCAATTGCTTACGACGATTGCATGGTAAATGATGGCTTCTTGAGTCTACGTGGAGCGCATTGATAGATGTGAGATCTGCTCCGCCAAACTTCGTCCAGATTTGGCAGTCAATTTCATGGTACCGAAATAGGTAGGGGAACTTCTAGTGGACTTAGGACAAGCTAAAGGGCTCCCATAGAAGTATTTCTCATCCCAACCCAAGGTTTAAATTGAAATTCATCTCATGAAATATAAGGGGAATCAATGCTCCAAGCAAACATCATCTGCTAAAAAAATATGATAAGATAAGTAAGGAACAACCCTCAATCGTAATGTTGTAGGAAACTAAATGATAGTAACAAAATGACAATCATTTCCAGGGAATGCTAAGAGGCTATGAAGTGCTTGCTACTAGTGTTGAAGCATTTGTTGGGGGATTAGCCATCCTTTGGATCCTAGGCCATGTCATCCTTGAAGACAACATTGAAACCCTCATATTCATTTCATCAAGCTTCAGAGAATTAGGTTCTTCAAACCTTGGGTTTATCACTAATTCCTATGGACCAACTATCCCAACCCTCAAGCAGTCATTTTTGAACTCGATCCAAGCATTCAAAGAAGTCATTTAAGAGAGGACGTGGATACTAGGCGGTGATTTCAATATGACATGTTGAAAGAGAAAATAGGTGGACATCGATGATTAGAAGTTGACAATACAATATTCAAGGAAACCATAAACAAGCTCAAACTGCTGGATATTCAAACAACCAATGGATGCCACACTTGGAATAACAAAAGGGGAGAAATGTGTTAAATAGTTTTAAAGTTGGATATTCCTTGTCACAAAATCTCTCTTGTGAAGTGGGGGTTCAATAAAAGCATAAATATTGCCATGTTTAGGTTCATCTCACTGGCCAATAACCCTCACATGGGACAACACCCACACCCCTAGACCCAAGCCATGCAATTTTGAAAAGTTATGGCTTGATCACCTTGAGTTCTTGCAAAAATTAAAATTTGGTGGAAGGAAGTTGGCTTGGTTCAAGGCACAAGGATGTACACTTTCCAATAAAATTTAAAGCAATTCAAGAAAAAAAAATAAGAAATGGAACAAGTAGGTCTTCAACAATATATTCTAGACACAAAAGTAGCTAGTAAAGGAAATGGGGGACCTGTAATTAGCCATCATCCAAGAAGGAAGGACAAAGGAAAGGGTTACCCAGGAAGACTATGTTCAAGTCCATATAGCCACCCAAGATAGAAAGGAGTAAACTCTATGAAGAAAAAAGTCCAGGATCTAATGGCTCAAAGAGGGGGACAAGAATACCAAGTTCTTTCACAACTAAATGACCAGTAGGAGACATCATAACAAAATAATGTCTCAGAATTTAGTGATAGGGGATAAGTTAGAAAAGCATGAAGATATTGAGAAGGAACTCAAAAATCGGTTTAGACTACCATTAACAGAGCCCCCAAAGGATAGAGATGAGGCCATTCTCAAAATAACCAGTTGAATCCCTTCTTTGGTCTCCCAAGAGAAAAATCCTATTTTGATGAGAGCAATCCCTTTCAAGGAAGTATCACTAATTATCAATGAAATGACCTCTACAAAATCACCTAGACCAAATGGCTTCACGATGGATTTCTTCTAGGCTTGTTATTCAATGGTTGGCAGAGACATATGGGAGGTTGTGGAAGAGTCTTGCTCCTCTGGGAAAATTCTTCAAGCTCTCAACTCCATGTTCCTCACCCTCACCTCTAAAGAAAATGTGGCCAACACAATGGAAAAAATTAGCCCAATTTCTTTGTGCAATGTGATTTACAGTTTATTATCATATATTTCTGAATTCACTGTGTTTTGAAACATTTTGTCGACGTTTCATACCTACGATACACAGTCCATCATCAAGGCTCAGAAATTATGAACCAAATACTTAAGATGTAATAAGAAACCAAATATTGTTATGAACCAAATACTTAAGATATCATAAGAAACCAAAGTGCACACCATGTACAACAAATGTGAGTGTGGATCACAACTCCAAAATAAATAATAAATATGATTTACACAATAAATCCTTAAATAATAGGAGAACCTCCTTCTACCCCAATACATTCATACATCCAAATCCCATGTTCCTCAATAGTGACTACATGGTCCCTATATATACCTATTCACACATTTCACATGTGGCCCCTTTATTAGGCCGACCACTATTACACATGCATTTACCCCTCTACATATATATTTAACCCCATATATGCCCCCCTTGGGATCATATCATAGTACCCTTTGTCAACAATCTTTGTCCTCGGAGCTTTGCAGTTAATGGCATTACATGTGATTATACCATGTAATAGGATTTATTTATATTCATGCTTTCTTTTTTCCATTGATGATGAACAATCCATCCAAAGCCAATTATTTTTGGTCTTAATCCTTCATAGTTGGTTGTTGCATAATTTTGTTTCCTTTGATTCCATGTTTGGTTGTTGTGACTTCTCCAATTTGTTGTGGTTGTTGGTCTCTGATAATATCCTGTCAATTGTTTTTTGATGCCCTACTCTATGATTATTGTTGATTTTTCCATCTTCCTCCTTGGTAATGTCAATGTGAATCTTCTTGTCTTTCTTGAAAATGTTCTTGGTAATGAGGGTGTCGATATGGTTTCACAAATGATGGTTTTCCTTCATTTTGCACACCCATTACATCTATCTTATTTTTAGAGACAATGGCATCCTCTGTCCTCTGTGCTTGGTCTTTTATTACTCTAGCCTTGGAGATAATACCATCATATTTGACATGTACATACTCTATATGGAGTTAAAATTCTTCAAGTGTGTTCTAGTGACCTTCTTGATTCTTGTCTTGTTTCTCCTTTTGAAGTTGCAATGTGACCCAATCTATCAAATACTTACATCCTTCTTCAATTCTAGATTGTATTTCTGATTTTACCTCATCAATATTTAAGGATTCTTCAGTCTTCTTTCAAAATTCCTCTTCAAGTCTTTTGGTAGTCTCTTCATCGAATATCCTTGTTTTTTCTTGATTTTGGAAATGTTTGTTTTCTTCTCTCGACCTCATTGAGTAGTTTAATTATTGTGATTTTGTAAACTACCTATTTCTTCAAAGTTTTCTCATTTTCTCATATCTTATTGCTTCAAGTTCTTAACATCCTTAATGAGTTATTCATTAAGTGATTGCAACTTACACAATTGATCGCCCTTATTATTAATTTCTTATTTTAATTCCTCCTTATCATTGTGTAATTTGGAAATTTCTTCTTTAGCTTCTTTGAATTCATATTCAATTGTATGCATCACTTCTATTTTTTAGTCCTTGATCCCTTTTTTAGAACAAATTTTCAAATACTTCCCATGTGACATTTCATCTATTAGCAATACTCATACACCACTTCCAAGCTTCACCATAAAAACAATTACTTCCTAAAAGGACTCAAATTATTTTTCTTTATCATCCTCAACCATTCCATGAGATTGATTTCACATCTATCTTCATTATAGGTTGTGGAAGTTAAGGTTTTTTACTAATCCTACAACTAGTATCAAACGAGTGTTCCGGGTAAATTCTATAAAGATCCAAATTGGGTGCCACTAGTTTCATTGAAAATAGAATGAATCATTGTGTTTCAAGTCCAAATTTTAGAAACATATCGGAAAAATTGGACACATGGCATGTCATTCAAATTCACTCTCTAGAAAGGGAAAAAATCAACATGTTTTGGGAAAGTTACCATAACTTTCACTTGACATGTCAAAATTTGGTCAAATATATGGCATTGTAGAGAAGATGTATCAGGATACTATGGGCCAAAATTTTAGACTTATAATTGCCTAAATTTTAGAGATACAATAGGAGAAAGGTTGGATTGAATAATAGTCTCCAAATTAGGGTTTTAAAAGGTACGCTAAATAACATTATCTAAAATTTGATTGGGATGTCGATTGAGGCAATTCAAAATCCACTGGAAAGAGAAAACACATGAGAATATACTAGAAAAAGGATCATAACTATTTGAGTTTGTTATTGATAATATATTGAGAATCATAACTAAAATTTCTACCATGTGTTTTTTTATTGATAATGTATTTCACTATGTCTCCTTAGTCTCCCAAAAATTTCACTATCTAAAAATTTACAAAAATAAGTTTATAGACAAAATTCCAAGATGACTCATTTCAAGTAGCAAAACCCTAGGATTGTATGCTTGAATACCAAATGTGATGAATGGAATACTTGAGATATCATAAGAAACTAGTGTACACACCATGTACACCAAATGTGAGCATGGATAAAAACTCCAAGATAGATAAAAGAGATGAGTTACACAATAAATACTTAAAAAATAGAAGAATCTCCTCCAAATACCCCAATACATTCTTACATTCAAATCTCATGTTCCTCGATAATGACTACATGATCTCTATATATACATATTCCCACATTGCACATGTGGCCCCTTTATTAGGCCAACCATTATTACATATATATTTAACCCCGTATATGCCTTCCTTGGGGTCATACCATAGTACCCTCATCTAACCCCTTAGGCTCATATAATTTTCAAAGTAATATCTAATGTCATCGCCAATAGACTAAATCCCGGTATGTCCAAAACCATGTCTCAAGAATAAGGAGGTATATCAAAGTAAGGAAAATCCTTGATGGAATATAGCATCCCATGAAGCAATTCACTACTTGAAAATCAATCGATCCCCAGGCATGTTGATCAAGCTAGACATGTCTAAATCCTATGATATACTTAACCACAACTTCCTTGGGAAAATGTTAAAATCATTTATATTTTTCTTTGAATGGAATTCCTATATAGGAAACCTGATATCCTCAACTTTCTTCTCAATTCTCGTCAATGGATCCCCCTCGCTCACCTTCAATCCCTCTCAAGGAATCAGGAAAGGATACCCCCTCTTCATTTTTTTGTTCATCCTGATGGCGAAAGGCCTAGGGAGAACTATCAAACAAGCAATGGGTTTAGGAAACATCAAAGGACTAATCTTTAATCCGAGCATCAATCATCTATCACACCTTTAGTTTTTGGATGGAATTATGCTCACGAGATATTCTACAGTGCATGAGGCCAAAGCCTTTAAGAAGATCATAGACACTTTCATGATAGCCTCATTAGCCATGATAGACCAAGGTAAGTCTTTCATTTATTTCTATAATACTCCTATGAACATCCAAAGAAATATTTATAGGATTTTGGGCTTTCAAAGAGGAACCCTTCCCTCCAAATATCCTGGATCCCCCTTGATGGAGAGTGCCTTATAAAACATCTCATTAGAAGAACTCCTATCCAAGTTTGATCTTAAATTGAACATATGGACTTTCAAAATTCTAACTCTACCTAGTAAAATTCCCATCATTAAATCAGTGCTTCAATCCATTCATTTTTTCGACAACACGGGTATTCCAATAGAGGATTAACACCTTCAGTAACCACTCACACAACAAGATCAAATATCAACACACCGATGTTTTGACGTGGTAAACCCCATATGGGGAAACATCCACAACCCCATCCAACGTGGCCACTTGGAGCAATTTATCAATGCAAAAGAAAAATATTACAAAGAGATTTACGAGAGAGTTTCTCACAATCGATCATCGCAAAATGGCCCTCCATGCTCTTTAAATAGAGATAATGGACCAATAGGGTGTTAATCCACAGATCAATGCAGTCGTTAAGATCGAGGAGAATATGAACTGTCAGATCACTCTATGTCGGGAACATGTCGTGACCGTCAAATTACCTAACTACAAATGCATACTAAAGAAACACGCTTTTACCTAACGACACATTAGACCAAGTTGATCTTAACTAACTCCTAAGTGTCTAAATATCCTAACATCCCCCCTTAAGAACAACTCGGGATATAATTGAAGGATTTACAAAGGTGACACAATAGGAGAAGGAAGGAGGCATTAGAACCTATCCCCCTTTAATGACAACTTCTTGAACTCCTAACATAGATCGAAGTTTGGAAAACTTTGCTTCTATAAGATACTTTTTGAAAAATTTTGCAACTCGATCATTTGTAGGGAAAACAAGAACTTTAATAACTCAGTCATGAATGAGATTTCAAATGAAGTGCATATAAATCTCGATGTGTTTGTTGCGTTGATATTGAATTGGATCTTTGGTGAGCTTGATGGCACTCTGATTGTCTCACCAAAGGGTGGTCGGATGTTGTTGCTGGAATCCAAACTATGAAAGGATCCATCAAAGCCACAAGGCTTCTTGACTTGCATTAACCGGTGATCAGTACTCTTCTTTTGCTGAAGAAAGAGAAATATTCTGTTGTTTCTTACAAGCCCGGGTGATAGCTCATAAACCAAGGTTGAAAACATAACCTGCAGTAGACTTTCGATCACCAGGGTTGTCCGCCTAATCTGAATCAGTGAAACCAATCAATAAAGGAATCTCCCCTAAATGGTAATGTATCCCGAACCGAACTGTACCCTAGACATATCGAAGTATTGTTTTAGCTTCTTTCTAATGGATTTGATTGTGTGATTGTATATACCATGAAACAAGACCAACAACAAAGGAAATATCAAGACAAGTATGAGTCAAGTATAAGAGTCTACTAACTAATTGACGGTACAAAGTGGCATCAACTTCGAGAGAAGTAAAGTTGGCAGTAAGTTTGACTCCAGACTAGAAGGGAGAAGGGGTTGGTTTAAATTCTTCCATGTGAAAGCGGTAAAGAAGGTCACAAGCATACTTAGACTAGGAAAGAAAAATTCCTTCCTTAGTTTGTAAGACTTGGAGGCCAAGGAAATAGTGCAAATAGCCTAAGTCGGTCATTTCAAATTTATTCTTAAGGTTGGTTTTCACATCGTTTAAATTTTTTGGGTCACTACCAATGAGGATAAGGTCATCAACATAAAGAAAAAGGATTATGAGATGGCTTCTTACTTTCTTGGTATAGACATTAGGGTCAGAATGGAATCTGGAAAAGTCATTATCAAGAAGAAAGTTGTCCATTTTGGCATACCAAGCTCGAGGACCTTACTTAAGACCATAGAGAGATTTCTTAAGGTGGAAAACAAGGCTAGATTTATTCTGGAAAGAGCCAGGAGGTTTTTCCATGTAGATTTCTTCTGGCAAATCCCCATGCAAGAAGGCATATTTAACATCCATCTGATGGACCTCCCATTTATCTGAGACAGCAAGGGCTAGAACAAGGAAGATGGAATTCATTTTGGCTATAGGGGCAAAGGTTTCATTATAGTTTATGCCTTCAAATTGAGAAAACTCTTTTGCAACTAATCAGGCCTTGTGTCTTTCAACACTTTCATTTGATGCATACTTAGTTATGTACACCCATTTACATTTGACAAGTTTTCAGGTTGTTCCATGTAGATATTTTCTTGCAAATCCCCATGCAAGAAGGAAGATTTAACATCCATATGATGGACCTCCCATTTATCTGAGACAACAAGGGCTAGAACAAGGCAGATGGAATTCATTTTTTCTATAGGGGCAAAGGTTTTATTATAGTCTATGCCTTCAAATTGAGAGAACTATTTTGTAGCTAATCGGGCCTTGTGTCTTTCAACACTTCCATTTGATGCATACTTAGTTATGTACACCCATTTACCTTTGACAAGTTTTCTTCCATTTGGAAGAGGTACATGTTGAAGTATTATGTAGTTGCGGAAGATATTCTTATTGTATTTGATCAAGTCAAAACCATAAAATAATAATGCTAAAGTATATTTGTAATGTCGGCTTAGGAAAATAATTATTATTATATTTTGTACTTGCAATATGAGAAGTCGACCCGGCCTGAAAAAGTCAAAGTAAATTATATTTTCCAGAAAAGAAAGATCAACCCTGGGGGAAAAGTTCATTGGAAGAATAATTATAAATAAGGTGACGCCTTACTCATTTGGTGATCACAACTCACTCAGATATAGTGCAAATTTGGTGGAGAGTTGCAGTTGCAGCTGCAGCTATAGAAGGAAGGATAAGGCACATCTCTTGGTCTTGGTTGGTCTCTCTCTCATGCGCTACCTTGCTATGGTAATGCGCTAGGGTTTGGATTGTTCCTTGGTGTATGTCTTGTTATAATACTTGGTGTATCTTATGGTGAAAAGGTGCAAGTCTAGTAGCATGGTTTCCCTTTGAGTAGAAGGGTTATCTGAGATATTTCTCTCTAAGAGAGAATTGTACTAAAATTGTACTTGGTTGATGAATCTATGTTGAAGAAGTTATGCTGGGTTTTCTTCCCCAACATGGTTTCCCAGGATAGATATATGTGTTGTGCTCGGGGGTGGCACATGTAGGTTCCTATGGTTGGGTGACAATGATGTAGCATCGTCTATGGAAAAATGATAACGTAAAAGTAGTTAAATTGCTATGGTAAATCTAACAAACTAATCATTGGAAGGAAGATCATGATATTTACCTCGCCACTGCAATTTGCCGCAGTACCATGCCGCTAGACAATTTATTTTGTCAAGATCGTTGAACACATTTTCTAGGAAATTTGGCCTAATTCCTTCACAAACAAGTGTGTGCTACCCTAGCACATCTCCATCTACCTTTAGATTGCAAGTTGAAGCACTTTGAAGTTTTAAGCTTCGTCATTGCTTACCACTACTGTCGGATGGTGTCATTGTTTGCCAATGTTTTTCACTGTTGTCGGAGGTATGCACTTGTATATGTATAAACTGTATCAATATCCTTGAGGGTGTTTACAGGAGAAGTGATATTTTTTCCAAGAAACAATCGTAGATCCAGAGGGATCTCAGATCTAGCACATCAGAGGAACAACACACTCTAAGTTTGATTGTTTTGATATGCATCTAGTTGTTATGTCATTATTGTGATCTTATGAACATCTAGTTGTATTTTGATCTATTGAAGTTATGATTATTATACTAACCTTTGGTCAAAGTTAAAGTTATAATTTGACTTTAGTCAAAGTATTATATTGATTAAGGTTGATATTTTAGAGTTTATTTGCATTATATTCTCTAACTTATATTTATGTCAAGAAAGAATATTGTCTTAGTACCAGGCATAGGTTGGAGAGAATACTTTTCATCTTGAATGAAGGAGACTCGGAAGAAAAGAAACAACACTGATTCTTGGAGATAAGAATCTAGGTTCAAGGTTTGATTGATTAAATTGATAAGTTTCCAACTTGCACATATCAAGTTTGATAATTGCTACATTACAATTAAACATTATAGTTGTGTCAACAGTCTTTGAAAGGTTTTATTATTGCTAGGTATTGTTAACACATAAGATTGATCATGTTCTCCAAGGATTATTTCATACCATCAACTAACAACCTTCTTGGATTATGCAAGATATAGTTGAGTTGGAGCTACGAACTAGCGCTGCGGACTAGTTAAGGAAGAGGGTTGTAGGTTGGATAGGTTGCAAGCATCCTGGTGCAAATTCAAAATTACCAGCATCAACTTCATAGACATCAGGTACTCCATGAGATTTTTTTCCTTTTTTGGAGGTCAGGAAGGGTTTGGCTACTTGATTTTCCTTTGGTGCTATGAATTGGCTCAGGCGCTGCGAATTTAGACAGGTGCTATGCAATGCACTACAAAATGTGCTACAGAATCTGCTACGAAAACTCTGTTCTAAGACTGTTGAATTGGTATTTTTGACCAGCTGACTTCCAGGAGGATTTACGGGTGAACCAGGATGAATTTTCAAAATAAAAAGGAGGTTATTTTCAAGCACGGACCCAAGAATATTAGCCTCTTTCATTTTTCACACATGTGTCACGGATTCGGATATTCAAAAGAATCTTTGAGCCCTATTTTTTTAGTTTTCATGATTTCCTATTTGAGACATGTTTTGTGACACGTATTCCAGAGAGATGGAGACGAATTTCAAGAAATCGAGAGAGGTTTTTATTTATAACACGCTTATCTACAAAAAATGTTCTCATATTTTACACAACTATTATAGTTTGAGAATTACATGTGGCATTTTGAAGCCTATTTTTCATAATTTTGCCTCCTGAAAAGCAGGAAATCAATTAAAACGTGTCATTCTTTGTTTGTAACTGTTTCTATTTTGGGAAAGGGGTTGGAGTTAAAATTGGTGAGCTGGAAAGGACCTATAGTGCTATATATTTCATGGTACAAGAGTAGAGAAGTTTTGGATTCATGAGCCAAGAGAGGAGAGAGTTGGAGGAGCAGTATTAGTTGCTCATTTGTAAGCCTGAGGGCCTATTTGTAATGACATTTTCTACCATTAAAGATTCATGAGAGTTGTTATCATATTTTCTTTTGTGTTTTTCCATTTCTTTTTATCTTATTGCTTGAATATATTGCAGGTTTTGAGGATCATAGTTTCCATTGATTGATGGATTCATGAACAACAAAGGATCTATTGTAGCTTGCCCATTAAATCATTGTTCATTGTCTAAGCAAATATTTATCTATTGCAAAAAGGATCTATGTAGAATGGATGTTATTCCTTTTGTCATATTCACTATGCTTCTACTCATCATTATATATGTCTTTGTCTGATAAACAGTTTGATTGCCTTTGATCTGCAGGATGTTATGACTCCATGCCCAATGGAATGCCTCTGCAGACATTTTGTTGCCCTCTCCCTTTATTTCTTGTTCTTGTTGATCCACCTAATCAAACCATTTAATTAATTTATATTATGTTGGGTAATGGGCTTTCACTTACAATAGTCTAAGTGTGACTCTCAGTGCTAACATTTTTGGCGTTGTTGTCAGGGAACGAAGTGTGAAGCAAGCTTCTCTGGGAGAACGACATATATCCAACTCTTGATGGTAGACAAGAGATGGATACAGAAAATTGATTGTAATCATCTACCTGGTGACTCCATATCAAAGACTCCATTGGAGGAAGGATCCTGCTGACAGAAATATGACCACACGAAAGGGGATGACCAGTTATCAGCTTATGAGATTTCTCCATGAACTCTTGTTTTTCTTTATCAACTCATTTCTCTCTTTCCCTTTATGTATAAAGAGGATTATCCTTTGCTTTTTCTATTTGAATGATCATAAGCATTCCTTTATATATCCATCCTTGGAAGAAGAAGACTTGCCTTCTACTTGTGTTGTAGATGTTGATCATGTCTTCTCACCTCAACCTATTCAGGAGGAGGATGTATGTATTAAAGTCCTCCCTGAATTTGATCATCCTTGTAACCGTGAGGATGATGAATCTGATTTATCTCTTTATCAAAACTTATCACCTTCTGCTCTCACTGCTGAACCTTACCCTCAGTTTGCTAACCTTCATTTTCAGCCCACATATTTTCAAATTAGAATAAAAAACAAGATGTTTAAACCTTTAAGGCTGCCATCTTATCTTCATCCTTAACCTCTTGACTTCTTCAAGTATCTTCCCTGGTTTTTTGGAGAAGATCATGTTACAACTGAGAGGCATTTGAAAGACTTTGAGAACTTTGTTGATCAGTTTAAGATAGTACGTGATGATGTTACAATGAGGTTTCTCTCCAAATATTTGTTTGGAGATGTTGTTGTGTGGTTTAAAGGTTTAGGAGTCAATTCTATTAGTTCTTGGATTGAGCTATGCAATGTCTTTTTAAAGTGTTGGGGTGAGAACAAGTCCCTTGATCAATACTTGGATGATTTTAATGCCTTGAGGAGAGTGGAAGAAGAAGCTTTGGTTGTCTTCAATGGGAGGTTTTACAGTGTTTATCATAGCATGTCATTGGAGATTCGGCCTTCCAAGATTGTTACCATGGTGTACTATGAAATGGCTCAGCATTCAGATCTTGTCCTTCTCCTGAGAGAAAGGAAATCTTCATATTTAAGGCGCTTGTTTGAAGATGTTGAAGAATTCAAAGAGAACATCTAGGCTTGCAAGAGGATTTGAGATCAAGCATAATTTGAAAATCTGCATGCGCAAGAAGAGCAACAAGATTGTGAGTATGTTTTACATTTGGAACAAGATTCTTCAGTATTCTTAGATTTCTCTGTGGATAAGGATGCATGTTATTCTTATGATTAGTTTGCAAAAAATTTTGAGCATAGAGTAGCAGATAACTGTATAGATAATTACATGTTCTTAGCATATCATTATCAGTATGCTTTAAATCATGCCGTACAATTATCTTATGATCATTATTCTAAAGAAAAAATTGTCTCTCATGATGATCAAGAATTGATTTTGAAAGGACAAAAAGGTTGTATGTTTTCAAGAAAAGGAGAATGTATGCATGGACAGATATTTTCTGTTGATCAGCATGTTGCCAATCTTATTTTCAAGGATCCAATTGCAACTTATATGGAGTCATATGTTTCATATTTTTTGAATATTTCATATTTTATTATTTCACCGATATTCATGGGTGAGTATGGTTTTCTGAAGGAGTTTATGTCATTGCTGCTATATTTATGTTATTATTCATTGATCAGTGGCATAGATCTGATGATTTCAGTAATCAAGTTACTTGAATGGTTGTTGTGGAAATCTGATTTTACTTGACCAAGTTGCAAATCTGGTTAGAGGTAGGGTAGTGTAGGAAATAAGCTCTCTTCCCGAGCATTTTTTTTCCTTCCGTTTGCAGCAGGTTTATCAGTTAGTTGTTTGAATAAGTAGCAGTTTTTGGTAGTGTTTAGAGGTTGGTTAACCAACTGAATCCATATCCAAATGGATAAGGAAACTGGAACTACTAGGTTCTTGGAGCCTCACGGGGAGGTATCCATCCCCTGTGAAGCCATATGTTAACACATAAGATTGATCATTTCTCCAAGGATTATGTCATACCATCAACTGACAGACTCCTCAGAGTATGCAAGATATATTTGAGTTGGTGTTGCGAACTAGTTAAGGAAGAGGGTTGTAGGTTGGATAGGTTGAAATCATCCTGCTACAAATTCAAAATTACCAGCATCAACCTCATAGCCACCAAGTACTCCATGAGATTTTTGTCTTGTTTGGAGGTTAGGAAGAGTTTGGCTACTTTATTTTCCTTTGGCGCTACAAACTGGCTCAAGCGCTGCGAATTTAGACAGGCGCTACGAAATGTGCTACAGAATGTGCTACGTAAACTTTGTTCTAACACTGTTGAACTAGTATTTTTTACCAGATGACTTCCAGGAGGATTTCCAGGTGAACCAGGATGAACTTTCAAAATACAAAGGAGTTTATTGTCAAGCACAGACCCAAGAACATTAACCTCTTTATTTTTTTACACAGGTGTCATGGATTGTGAGATTCGAAGGAATATTTGAGCCCTATGTTTTTATTTTTCATGATTTCCTGTTTGAGACATGTTTTTGTGACATGTATTTCGGCTAGCTGGAGATGAATTTCAAGAAACCGAGAGAGGTTTTTCTTTAGAACGATATTATCTACAAAAAATGTTCTCATATTTTACATAGTTGTTATAATTTGAGAAAGGTTTTTGTAGATAATCTCATTCTAAAGAAAAACCTAGACAAAGCATAGGATAATCCTCTTTATACGTAAAGGGAAATAGAGAAATGAGTTGATCAATAAAAACAAGAGTTCATGTAGAAATCTCATAAGTTGATACATGGTCATCCCCTTTTGTATGGTCATATTTCTGTCGGCAGGATCCTTCCTCCAGTGGAGTCTTTGATATAGAGTCATCAGGTAGATGATTACAGTCAATTTTATGTATCCCTCTCTTGTCTACCATCAAGAGTTGGATCTATGTCATTCTCCCAAGGAAGATTGCTTCACACTTCGTTCCCCGTCAACAACGCCATTAATGTTAGCACTGAGAGTCACACTTTTACTGCTAAAGTGTAAGATCAACACCCATTAGAATTTAAAAGATAAGTTTTAATTTGAAAAGGTGGATCAACAAGATTGAGAAAGAAAGGGAGAGGGAAGCAAAAAGTCTGCAGAGGCATCCATTGGGCATGGAGTCATAACATCCTACAGATCAAAGGAAATCAAACTGTATATCAGAGAAAGAGATATATAATGATGAGTAGAAGCATGGTGAATATGAAAAAAGGAAAAACATCCATTATACATAGATCCTTTATGCAATAGATAAATATTTTCTTAAACAATGAACAATGATTTAATGGGAAAGCTACAACAGATCCTCTATTGTTCATGAATCCATCAATCAATGGCAGCTATGATCCTCAAAACCCGTAATATATTCAAGCAAGAAGATAACAAATAAATGGAAAAACACAGAAGACAATCTGATAACAGCTCTCATGAATCTTTAATGGCAGAAATTGTCATTACAAAGAGGCCCTCAGGCTTACAAATGAGTAACTAATACTGCTCCTCCAACTCTCTCCTCTCTTGGCTCGTGAATCCAACCCTTCTCTACTCTTGTACCATGAAATATATAGCACTATAGGTCCTTTCTAGCTCATCAATTTGAACTCCAACCCCTTTCCCAAAATAGAAACAATTACAAATAGAGAATGACACGTTTTAACTGATTTCCTGCTTTTCAGGAGGTGAAATTATGAAAAATAGGCTTCAAAATTCCACTTGTAATTCTCAAACTATAACAGTTGTGTAAAATATGAGAATTATTTTTGTATATAATATCATTCTAAAGAAAAAACCCTCTCGTTTTCTTTAAATTCATCTCCATATGGCCATAATACATGTCGCAAAAACATGTCTCAAACAGGAAATCATGAAAACTGAAAAAATAGGGCTCAAAGATTCTTTCGAATATCCCAATCCATGACACCCGTGTGAAAAATGGAAGAGGTTAATGTTCATGGGTTCGTGCTTGAAAATGAACTCCTTTTATTTTTAAAATTCATCCTGGTTCACCCAAAAATCCTTCTGGAAGTCAACTGGTCAAAAATACCAGTTCAGCAGTCTTAGAACAGATTTTCCGCAACACGTTTCGTAGCGCCAGGCGCTATGAAATCTTTTGTAGTTGTACAATTTGTGCAGTTTGGGACCAAAATACCCAAAACATTTAGCCAAAGGTGTATAATTCTGTAGATGCCTCTATATAGGGTGTAAGCATGGTACTTTCCACAAAACTTCAAAAATGCATGGATGACCTTTCTTCAAAATTGAGGGCCTTTCAGCCACTCCATCCCATCTCCTGAGTTTGGCACTTCTCCCTATTGCAGCTTGAGCTAGCACATTAATATTTATCTGAGCTAATGAAAGAGAAATCTGATGGCTTAAGAAAAGGAAGAAAACCCTTCACGGAAAAGGATATGTAGGGAAGCAACAACTGTCAAAGTTTTCAAACTAACATTTCACCATCATGCAGGGTCATCATCATTAAAATAAAAAAGGCTCTTTAAACTTTCAGCATAGACAGATTTGAAATTTGAAATATCAATTGAAACTATAAAGGAAAAAAGTTGATGCAGGCTTTGTGATTAGAGGATAATGATATGAGTTTGACATAGGTTCGTAGCGCTGAAAAAGGGGATTTGTGGCACAATTAGTACCGAATTTTGTAGCAAAAACAACAAGGGACAAGCAATAGATAAGAACGAAAGATATGATAGTAGGATTTGTTCAATTCCAGTGGAATAGGMTGAAAAATCTGCAGATAGGATGAGAATTTGGTGATAACAAGAGTAAAGGGGTCGGTTGGTAAAGGGATCCACAATTCATAATGCCAGGTGCTACGAAAATTTAGCAGATCCTTAAATTGATCTTCAAAAAAGCTCAGACAACTCAAGGAGTGCCTAGACACTGTAGCTTGATTGTAGATGTGCTTCATATAGCATGAAACTATATGCCACCATTCTAACCTTCAATTCCCCTTTGTCAGCTAGTTTGTAGCACAATTTGTAGCGCTTGTCTAGACTAGGAGTTTCTGTAGCATCGAACTAGGAGCAGAATTCAAATCTTTGATAAAAAAGTTAGAGAGCATTGATGACCAAATATCAATCATTCCCTTTTAAAACATGGATGCTGAAAAAAATGAGATTGACACGACACCCACTTCATAAATGCAATAATGA
>JASDQU010244126.1:57933-86191 GCA_032191745.1 Picea mariana | reverse complement strand
TTCACTAGAAATAGAAGAGAAACAAGATGCAAAGCAAGAGAAGATGCATGATCGAATTGAGACTGAACTCTGATGGGTACAGCAGGCCCTATAGTCCAGCCGCGTAGTCTCCACTACGCTCGGAGAACCAGAATTGGGAGATGAGCCAGCTCAACTCCACCACCTAGCCCATACAGTTGAAGCTCGTCTTCGAAGAGCACGGGAATAAATAGTGCAAGCCACCCAGGATTTAACACAAGTACAAGGAGTACTCGTAGAGAAACGCAGTGCTACAGAACAGGAAAAGATTGCTCTCTAAGTGAAGTTTGATGAATAAAAAGCACAGCTACAACAAGAAAAGGAACAGTTGCTTGCGGAGCAACTCGAAGTAAAAGAAACGGTCAACAAAGCAGTTTGCTTTGTGATAGTATTAGAAATCAAGGAAGAAGACCGAGTGACACAACAGGTGAACCAGCTCACAGAAGCCATCCAACAACTACAACAACGCATAGCATATTTGGAGCTACGCACTGTACCTGAGACCCCACAAGATGTAAGAGACCAAAGAGAAGCAATTGCCTGAAGTGCAGTTGAAAGGATAAAGGCTCTTACAGTGGAATATATGTAACTCACTGATCGCAGTGCCCAAACCTATGAACAACTAAAGGAGAACCCAGAACTAAAGGCATTGGATTCACAGCTCCAAGAGACAAAGTATCAAGTCAAAAAGATACAGGCGCAGCTGAAGTCTCTATCAGTTGTGGAAAGAATGAAGCACTCCCAAGAGAAACGCACTACACAGTAGCAAATCCATACTATCTAGAGCAAAGTTATGGAGGTAACTTGGAAACTCCAACCTGTACAAGAAAGGGCCTATCAGTTGTTTACAGAAGTAGAAGGCCAAGGAGTAGAGCTAGAGCAGGTTGTCACTACAACTGAACAATGTCTAGAGGGACCTATAAATGATGCAGTCATCCAAGAGTTCATTGAATAGGAGGTCGTAGCACAGCAGCAAGTTGAAGCAACTCAAGCCAAGCTCGAGGTGTTCAAAGCAGAACTACTCAGACCAGAGTGACTCGGGACGAGTCACAGATGAGTGTTGGGGGCATGTTGGCCCTTGACCAAGTTTTGGGAGATCCTTGGTCAAGTTGACCTATTTTGGGACTTCGACAGACTGTCGAAGATGGAGTGCAAGAAAAATCAGAGACCATGGGATCTCGACCCCTTTTTGGGTCCCTTTTGGGATTCGGGAATATGTAATGGGTATGGGATGTCGGCCCATGGGTTTACCCATGTTTATGCCTATTTTGTAAAGTATAAATAGATGTCTAGACAATGTAAGGAAAAGGGGGGGGAATAGGCATCTATGTGATGTGAGGCCGATAAGCTAAGGGCTAAGTGCAAGTATGGTTTGTAGATGCTTCGTGCATGTTGTAAGAAACTGTATAACTAAGTGCAAGTGGTTGTAACAGACTGTGAAAGGCTTTGTGCTAGACCTAGCTCGGGGAAGGAGGATCTGGCGAGGTGCATGCAGATCTCTTGTCCTATACGGAGTAGGGATTTTGTGGCTCTGTGCATGTAGATGACTGATGAAGCTAATAAAGAGGAAGAGTTGGTGGATGTAGCCCCAGGGTGGGGGTGAACCACGTAAATATTGTGTTATTCTGCTTTGTGCGATGTTCTGATGTATTTATGTGTTAATTGCTAAGTGCTTGATATAGATAGATAGATTTGTTTATGCTTTATGCTTATGATGAATCTGGATGCTAGATCTGGTATAGGTGAATTTGCTTAGTGCTTGAATCTACTAGATTTGATCCATTTATTTATGCTAAGTGCTTAAATACTTTAGATCTAGGTGAATGTTGTGATGCTCTGTTTTATTTGCGAAGTACATATTGGGTAAATAATGTTGAACTAACAGTGTTAAGTGCCCTATTAAGTATTGTAATCATAGATCTGTGTCCCAGCTAAGGTTGCAGACACCCGAGTCCTGCAACCACCCCTGCCTCTACCTTAGGTGAGACTTCATATGCTTCGCAGGTGTTGCCGAAAGGGTCAGTAGTTAGGGTTTTGTTGGTGCGTTGTTGCAGCGTTAAACCCTGGGTCTGCCCCTATGCCAACAAGAATACAACCGACACAAAAACCATCTCTACAGGAAACAAGAGGAAGACTAGTCACGATTTTTTGATTGCATAGTTGTTGTAATGAGCGATAGTTTAGATGACCAAACTACTCATGCCAAAGATTTCTCAAGTCATCACTATGAGCACAAAAACTGGCGGAAAAGATGATGACCCAAAGTTTTCAAACTTGTACAACCTAGTAATATCATTAGCAATTCCAGTTGCGAGAACATGCTTAGGATATTTTAGATCCTTGATTACAACTTGGTGAGGTGAAAACTCTATGGTTTTACATTCACCTGAATGAGTGATTTGATATACTAATAAAAAGTTGCAGGAAATACTTGGAACACATAATTCATCATTGAAATGGTGATTATCTACCTGAAATTTTCCAGACCCTACAACATTGAGAGATCTATCATCACCATCAAATATTTTATTCGTATTACACTCATTAAGAGCATAAAATATGGCTTTATCCTTATCCATATTATAATATTCTCCATAATTAATAAGCCACTCATCAAAAGAAGAAGTAGAAGTTGCATTGAAGGAGAAACCAAAAGCAGAAAGTGCATGCCCATAAGAAGAAGAAGAAGTAGTAGAATCAATATTGATGTTGTTCTTCTTCATCACACACAATATTCTCAGTATTTTGAACTTAGATAAGTAGTCTTCAATGTAAGGAAAATCATTTGAACTTAAAATCATTAATTGATTTTCCAACCTGTGAGCTCGAATAATAGTGTTTACCAAACATAGCTTCAAGCTTTTCCCAAGTTTTATCTGGGCTCTCAATTTTTTGAAGGTGAAACCTTAAATAGGGAGAGATGGACAATCCAATTAGTCCACAGGCTTCATCATTATTATTGATCCATTTGGCATATTTTTCATCATCAGTGGGTTCTTGTTCCTTTCCCAAGGCAATTCAGTACAATCCTTTACTTCTTAATAAATCCTCCATATGGGATTTCCATTGAAAGTGGTTGGTACTGGTAAGAAAAATATCATTGAGAGAAGCCATATTAAATATGAAAAAAAAATATGAAATTGATGGTCTGGATGGAAGGATCTCGAAAAATAGGTTGTTTCAAAATAAACAACACTGAAAACAAACTTCGGATGTGAAAATTATGCCCTTTTGAAAAAAGGCATAAATGATAACCAAGAGTCATGTGACAAGTAGGAGTTGGTCCATGTAGTGATGCTACTCCTAAATGTGTCTATAAGCTCACTTTTAAATAAGTTAATTATGAAGTCACTCACTTTTATAAAATAAGCAAGAATCACTTTTATAATGAAGTTACTTTGTAAATAAAAGTTGCATGCAAAATAACTTAAAATAAAATAAAGTTATTTAATAATGATTCACTTTTAAAACTTAAGTGAAATGCAATTTACAATGAATGCATGAAATTTTTCAAAAAGAGAAGTGCAATCAAGACCTCTTACTAAGTAAAGTAACTTTTAACCAAGTGAGCTTGTGCAAAACATATTATATTGTTTAGGAGGAGTGTTGTTGTTGTTGTTGTTGTGGAAGACAACCATGGAGAGCATGCTCATTAAAAACTCTTTTCACACAAGAAAAAAAATTCACTTCTCGATGACAACAAGGATTAGATAACGGTTAGTTTATCCAAAAAATGCAAGTTTTCCCTCTATTTCTGATTTATCGAGATCGCACAAAGTGCACAACAAAGAGCATACATAGATGGGAAAACCTTTTCTGATTTGTTTATAATTTGTTGATATCACACAGGGCGTACAAAAAAGAGCATACGCAAATCGAAAAGAGTAGCAACTCTAAAGTAAAAAAAAAAAAAAATTGAAATATTATCTCTACAAAATTTTTAAAAGGGTGTATTCAAGCTTTATACCTTTGGATATGATTGAAATGGTTGTATCTTGGGAAAACGAAAACCTTTTCAAATGAAACAAAAAGCATTATTGGCTAAAAAAAGTGTTCCAGACACAATGGAACAATCCTATCAGCCAAAAAATGAACGAAAATCGCAGAAACTAGAGATGATACAACTCAGATTCATAATCTCAATTTACAATGGGAGAGGGTATTCACATGCGCTCTGATACTATGTTCGGAAACACATGTATTCTAATAGAGGAATAACACCTTCTGTAACCAATCACACAACCATATCAAATTTTGACGTGGTAAAACCCCTATGGGGAAACATCCACGAACCCAACCAACTTAGTGATGCAGGAACATTTGTC
The DNA here is from genome assembly GCA_032191745.1 of Picea mariana. Classification (NCBI taxonomy): domain Eukaryota; kingdom Viridiplantae; phylum Streptophyta; class Pinopsida; order Pinales; family Pinaceae; genus Picea; species Picea mariana. The sequence continues at coordinate 81,848 of JASDQU010244126.1, read as the reverse complement.
AAGTGAAATTTTGAGACTCACCTAAGTGGTCACAAAAAATTTACGAAGGGAGTTGGTTACCTAATTTTTATTTAATTGTAATAGCTAGGCATTTCTAGAAGATATCTTGGCAGATATCTTCTATTGAACTATTTTAAGTTGTTATTGATTTGGTTGTTGATATGTAGGGATAATGTGTAGATTTAGGGTTGTTGAGATACCTCAAGATTTTGTTAGTTTCATAGCTACCCGAGAGCTCTAGGTTTTATATTGATTATTATTGTATTTGGGAAAAAGTTAGCAAGTGTGCACAGTGGTGAGATTGTGTGGTTTGCATAGGTTTGACCAAAGGAATGGAGCGCCATTGTTATATTTCATTCCTTTGATTATCGAAATAAAGATGTGTTCATGAATTTATGTTCTCCATGGTGTGATGGTTGAATTCCATGTTTGTATTTTATGATCAGGATTGCAGGTGATTGTAATTGCAGGCATCGAACGCAAGATTGGAGTCCAACTGTGTGAAATCTGTGAGTTACAGAGCCTTAGAATCGGACGGCTATGAGTAAATATGGAGGTGGATCCAAATCATATCAATAGCTCTCATTGATCTCCTATTGGACCCAGACATAAGAGATTTACAATGTTGTGCAATCCTCCTATCTGAGTCTCCATCCAAGCTTTCACTCTGAATTTAATAGCCTAAGAGTGATATCTAGTCATCTATCGGAGTAGATCCTCGTGAGATATATACCATTCATATGAGTGAACTTTTAGATCTTCATTCCCCATTAAAATATAAGTACAATACTCTGAATATGAATCAATACCATTCATCAAGAAAGGGAGATCTACGATGGAGATCGAACGATCAAACTGAATCTGAAATATAATCATGGTTATCTATCAGGGAAGMAGTTTTATAGTTTTCTAGACTGCGCTTCCAAATCTACTCTGAAGACCAAACTGTGAGATGCGATCGRGATCATTCTTATCAGCAACAATCAATGACTGGTAGAGGGTCTTCGTCGATATTCCAAGATGCAGATCGGATCGTCCATCGGATCTTAGAACCAATTGTCACGATTGAAGGGGATTCAAAGTATCCTGTYGAAKCCTTTAAGCTTTGTTCACTSTGAATTAACACTTTGATCATGTGGAAGTGATGTATTCATCCATTCAAAGGACAAATCAATGAAATTAAGAATATTTCACACTGGGAATCGCTCACGGGTTAACAAGATCAATAAATCCTACAAACTTCTTAAAGGAGTTTATCATGTGGACCTGGTGTTTGGTCGTATGGTAGAGAAGGGGCTTAACATGTAATTGATTATGTGCAAACATAGAAGCACAAAGAGTCGATCTGAGGCTGCAAAAAGAGAAATCCATCAACAAATATCAGTTTGTTATCTTTGTATTGTGGGTTTGAAGTCGTAAGGCTATCATTTGTGGTATAAAAGTTGTAGAAGATGTTATCTTTTGTAGCCATGCCACCCAAAAGAGGTAGGCCAACAAACATGGTAGTTACAGAGCTGCAAAATGAATTGAGGAGAGTCCAGGCTAGAATGGAATCCATGGAAGCAGCTCAATGATGGGAACTTGACGAAGGGGATGTCAATGAAGATGAAGACACTAGCTYTGAAATAGAAGGGGAAGTGTCAAGTGAAATATATGTTATCTATTTCGACATTAAATTGTCAACCTGAGGCTCGTAGGCTTTGAGGTGATAGCACTATATGTGCAGGTCTAGAGCTATAMTCTATCCTATTCTAGCCTAATCTAATCTAATCTAATGCCAATAAACTCAAATAATGAAAATCTTTACTTTAAATTTACAGAGTAATCTATAGCTATGAATGGTGAGCTCATTATTCTAAGTAATTRTAATTGGTCCTAAGGATCAATGCCCAATCTACAATCCTACTCAAAAGATAATTTAAAGACTCCAAGCAAACTAAAATCTATTTGAACAACATACTTGAAAATGTACAGAGTGAACTACAAACGGTGAGCTTATTAGTCTAATTCTTTAAAAACAATCTATAACTATAAACAGTGAAATTATTATTTTAAGTGAAAAATTCTTCAAAAGTAATATCTCAAAGCACATCTTCAAAAACTCACAACTATTCAAAAGAAATTACAAATTAATTGTTATTCTATCACTCTGATGCTGGAAGTAAAATAAGTAATTTATGTAAATCTATACACAAAAACCAAAATTCATAATTTAATAAAGTAATCTACAGTTAAAGGCACTACCTAATTAATCACTCTGTGAAATAATCTACAGTTTATGAAACAGGGAAAGATTACACAATTAGATATCTTATAAACATATATATATTCATTAAGAAGACACAACCTGCATGGAGAGATGTTAGATGGTTGAGTATAGATAATTAAATGGACAATTTTGAATACTCTGTAATATAAATACACCTCTGGGGAGCAACCTGCAATTTATAAAGAGATATACACAGTAGTAAAACTTCATAAAGGAACCTATAAATGAAAGTTAGATGCGAAATTGTAAATGTACAACAACATAAACAAGCTACCCAAACCACTGGTGGGCCCCCCAGACGGTCGTGGCACTACTCCAATGTAAAAACGCAGTCACATAATTAGCATAGCATTAATATTAATCATCAAAACAGAGTTTACAGGAAAAATCCAAGATAGTATCTGTATGCATATAAAAATTGTGTTTCTGCTGGCATAGACCAACAAGTATATATAGAGTTTGTACACAACTTGAGAGGTCGACCACTGAAAGGGTCGATGCTCTCTAAAAACATAAATTCATTAAGTTTTATAAACATAACGCAACACCTCCAACAACTTTGTGCGCTCAAAATAGCGACGGATGCAACTAATCAAATCTGAATGTGATGGGTTCCATATTTGGATGGCATGAGCAAGCACAAAACCCATGTCTATGATTTTCCTAGAGAAGCTCGCCAATATGCCAACCGCCAACTGCACTACACTCCGAGGGTCGAATCGAGGACTGGATAGAGGATTGGATGGAGGGTCGGATCGAGGACTGGATGGAGGATTGGATGGAGGGTTGGATAGAGGACCATGATATCTTCTCAAACCATCCACAATTTAAGGAAACTTTCCACAAGAGACATAATAAGGAATATTAGGCACAAAACCCATGTGCCTAATTTTTCTTATTCAACTTCATCCTCCCAAAAATTGAGCTCGAATTTCACTGCCTGGAATAGGGTCAGATGGAGGGTTGGAAGAAGGACTGGATGGAGGGTTGGACGAAGGACTATATGGAGGGATGGACGAAGGACTAGATGGAAGGTTGGATCACGTTTCTGGCCTGTTGCAAGCAAATGAGAAATGTTAAGAAATCGCAATCACTCAATTGAAGATAACTTAGCATAAAATCATCACAAAACAACGATTACACATACATCATGTTGTCCCATGGAAAATTGATGCACAAAACCTGATAATACCTTCAAAAAGAGATAAATAAAATCATAGAGCGTATAACTTCCATATGATAAAAGAGATTTAGGCATCGAAAAAATAGGCAAAACACAGAGTCATCATTTCCCCCATGCTTAAGAGTTTGCAGGTCCCTCTGCAACAAAAATGGGTCGCCATACATAGCTATACTTATGAAGGAGGGGGTAGATTAGCTTTAGATGTAACATCCCCAAAAATAAATTATTATTAAGTCTGAAAATACTTAGAAATTTATTTCCGTTTTTGGTAAATTTGAAATTGGAAAATTATTGCCATTTAGGGAAATTCTGAATTTCGAATTTAGTTAATTGTAATTTATTAATTATGACTGTTGGGCAAAGATTTGATTTTCCAAACCAATTCTTTTGACTATGAAACTTGTAAGAAAACAAATATTTTTTATATTTATTGTTGACGGACAAATGGAACAACCAGGTTGAAATCAACTGACCATGACTCCATGAGTGGAGAACATGTTGGAACTACCTCAGGGCTGAATGTTACAAGTGGAAAATTAGGAATTTGGCCATTGGCATCCCCTGAAAACTAGGGATTTGGAAAGATGTGAAAATTCCCAAGGGGAAAAGACCTAGGCACAAATGCTTTTGGAGATATAGCATATGGGAGGAGGCAGGATGTTGCCTAGTATGTTGGGGAAAAGAATTATCAGTTGTTGTTATGAACATTGTTTTCTGAGTGTGAGGCAAGGAGGAGCTTTTTATGAAAACTGAAGAAGGACTATAGCTAAGGAGGAGTTCTAGAGTTCTCCCTCATGGATTCATGGTCAGGCTAATGGGTGAACGGAGCAAGTAGATTGGTTGTTCTGTTCTAAGGTTGGGAGGAACTTGGTTGTTCCATTTTTTGTTCGGCAACTTGCTCAGATATGTCCATCTACTCTTTCTCTGATCGAATGTTATTTTGAATTAATGGTTGATAGAATACATCTGTCTAATTTTGGATGAATTGTTCTGTTTATTAAAATATTGGTGGAATGGAATAAACTGTAGGATAAACCCTTACAATTTAATTGTATGCATTAAGTAAAATTTATGTGTATCTTAGTTGTGAATGGAACTGAATTATGTAAATATATCAGAAGATGCATCTAAGTTAAATGGAATCAGTACTGTATTAATTCTAACAGTACAGGCATATGATTATGTACATATAGGTAATCAACCAAAGGAATATTAGCAGGTCGAAAATGCTAAATATAATTCTGGAAGCATATATATATATATATGTTGTTGCCTACACAGAGTTTCAGAGTGATATAAGTATCTAATGCACCGTATACATGTTGTTGCCTACACAGAGTTTCAGAGTGATATAAGTATCTAATGCACAGAAAAATTGTTTTAGTCATCGCACAACTCGCAGATTCGAAGTTTCCATTACAATGATTACTTTAAGAAAGCAGATAATTACAGTCTGTATCATTACAATAACACAGAAATAGAGATTCAGTGACATAAAAATATATAAAACATAATTCTATAATTCAGAGTTGGATCATACTTAAATGAGCATTCAAACTCTACATCACACTGCGTTTCATAACTTTTGAACAATAAATCTCATTGCAATATGGGGTACTCCTCTTTGTTCCTTCTTTAATGGTTACAGATACGAATAACCAATCGGCTCTAGTAGCCAGTATAAAATTTCCATGATAATATTAATCTAGGACGGAACTGTAGCATTACAATAGAACCTGAGGTCTTTTTCTTAAACCCTATAGTATGGAACCTGAGTACCTTTTCGCACAAAGGCGTTGTCCAGAATCCGAAAGCCTGAATGTTAACAGTCCTGCAGGAGAAGACCAAGAACTTTAGTAACATATTTAAGAACATCAATGAATGAAGATTAGATATCAAGGGTAGAATACCTATCAAAAAAAAAAACAATTATTTTTCTTTCCCAAGGATTCAAATCTTTGCAGTTATAAAACGTGAACATTCACTTAGCTTGAAATGATGCGGGGATTCTTGTTCAATCTTCGGTGTTGAGAAGATGGTCCACAACCGAAGGGGAGAAGTAGGCTTCGAGTTGGCTGATGGGTACCCTCACCACAGAAATAGGGGTCCCATCATTAGTTTTGCAACCAAGTTTGAATATCCAGTTGCTCAAAATGTATCAACAATTAAATATTTACCAGAGAAGCAACATGTATAAAGCATAACTGAAATTTTAGAAGAAAACGCACAGTACAAACCATTGATCTACGGATTTGTAAGACTCAGATTACAGTTAATAGTTCGATTTTGGTTATATTGATCAATTTAAAAGCCTACATTCGAAATTTAAGAAAAATTCAATCCCAAATAGGGTTCTAGATAGTGGAAGTTCTCATTTACGAATGTGAATTAAAAGAAATAGATATAATTAGAACATCTAAATTTTCATAACAGAAAGTGAGGACAAACCCTTGAGTGTATATAAAACTTTGTAAGAAATACACAGGATGGAAGCCAAAATGGTATGCAAGCATGGAAGGGTAAAATAGTTGTTTCATTAAACAAAATAAACCTTATACAATAGTAAGAATTCCTCACTGCAGCCACAGGAATTTTATTTATGAGATCACAATCCTTAATCCGAAAATGCCAATAAAATCCACAACATGCCGGAGGCGAAAACCAATAGCTCGAAGATTTAAATACTAAATCAAACAGAGTATTAAAACTGCATCCATACCTACAGAGGATGTAGCAAGTAAGTGTCTAATTAAAGGGGCAAGTTTAAATGATAGAATCGAGGCTTGGTCTTGACTGGCGACCTCACGATTGGCAAAAGTCTTAGATAGAACACGCAAAAAAAATTGGATATGGGTTCCTCTAAAGGAACACCTGTGTTGAACCCATTAGGGTTGGATTGACTGGTTTCCAACCATGGAGGATCTCGGTGGTAGACATACCTTGAATATCCCACTAAAACATGAGTCTACCTTATTAAAGAGAAAAAGGAGGATAGGACCTAATTGTATTTTGGGATTTCTGGGGTCTTTGGAAACTAAAAGGAAACCACCTACTTGAAATGGCTTACAACAATGAAACCCTTTTGTTTATGAATGACTACCCTCATGGGAGCGACATTAAAATAAGCCTCCATGAGTAGAAATGTGTTGTTCATATAGAGTACAGGTAGTAGTATTCTGAAAGGTGAAGAATAGCGAGATTAAAGGCCCATATTAAAATCTTAAAGAAGCCAATTACAATTTACAACTGATCGTCTATTTCATTTCGGATACAGTTAAACTCAATGCGTTATATATTTAGAACTTACCCGGTAATGGAGGGAATGGACTTAAAGTCGTCGTGGTTGTTGCCTATGCAGCATAGGGGCACCCTCGTCGACGAAAAATATTTAGAGCAGTATCATCAGAGTAATGCAGACAATTTTTTCCCAAATGCGCAAGAACCAAAGAGAAATGGAATAATAGGTACCCAAGCCCCCCCTCGCATCGCAGAGTAATGGTGATTAGATGTCTCAAAAGCTGGGCCATGTGACTGTAGACACCTGGTGCATTCGTTTTGGGCACATGGACCTAGACCAGTATTGTACAGGAAACCCCTTAAATCTTAACCATAGATTCAATGTAATGTCGGACAAGCAATAGATGCGCATTAAAACTGAGCCACTAACATTGTTAGTGCTAATCCCCGTCATGAAGTTGACTAGCCTCCACGATGGAGAGTGAGTTCTAGAGTAGTTTTTTCACGTGCCAAGATAGGTTTCCAACCCCTGTGTTTAACGCACATAATCGGGTGACACTATTGATGCCTAACTGGTTTGGACGAAGCAGTTAACTATTGTTTAAAAGTGTTAACAAGAAAACCAGCAACAACGCCACTACTGCGAAAGTTAGGAGGCGTTTTATTTAGGGTGTGGTTATTACAAGAGAACGTGCATGACCAAGGGTAAACCCCTTTGGATATTACACCCAACTCCGCTTTCGTATAAACTCAATGAAGTATGAGCTACCTCGGATGACCTCGTATATAATGAACGTTATGACAATAGGGTTATTTCTATAATAATATTTTAGTAAGCTATTGTTGTATAAAGCTAGGGGACTTTATATTTTTGTTTTGAGATTGTTATAATGAAGTATGAAGGACCCCCTCCAGTTTTGGTTGAGGGAGAAAGTATCTTGATTTGTTTTTTTTAAACTCTAGTGAGAGGCTAGGGTGGTAACCCAATAAAAGTAGGAAAATTTATAGGCTAGAAGTACTATAGATCTTATGATCAAGACCATCTCACAGTATAATCGAAGAGCCCCCCCCCCTTAACTTGTTAGAGTAATAACAATAAGCACGAGCCATGGAAAGGGAATCATGTTATTCCATTTCCAAATAAGTACACGTCGTATGTTGATAGTAATATTTTAGTCGCAAGCAGATTATGAATAACAGAGTAGGAGATTTTTAATGCACCTAGCAAAAAAAAATTAAGTTGGAAATTTTGGGGTTCATTACATATGGTATGAGAGCAAAGGCTACAGCACTTGGACCTTAAACGGGACTAGAAATATTTGCTTGGCACATATTTTCTGTTTATGAAAAAATAACAAAACAATTATTGTTTCAAACAAAAACAATTTTTTATGTTGTGATCATGGAAGCACATAATGAGGTTGAGATCAGACTCGAGGAGAATCCTGAACAAAGACCTCCTGAAGAATAGAGGAAGAACAGTGACGAAAGTTCACCTATCGAGGTTCTGGGAACTATGAGAAATCTCATTGTGGAAATGCAATTTTTCAAGGAAGACAATGAGAAACTGAAAAAAGCACAACAAGAACAGCAGGAAATAAATGAATTACTGCTACGAAACATAGTAAAAAAGAAGTACCCAAAGGATGATAGCTAGGAAGAAGAGGTCAGTAAAAGGGCCTCCAAGAATTTTGGTACTGAAGCAGAAAAGGGGGACAGCTCTTCCAAAGGTACACCATCAGCAGAAGGTAAAACAACCACAGGAAGAAAAAGGAAACAAGTGGATCATCTGGAGGGATAGTTTAAGAAAATCAAACCGTCCACCTTTGACGGGGAATCCAGGACAGGGGAGGAGGCTGAAGCATGGTTACTAGACATAAAAAAGTATTTCCAGATCTACAACTATTCCAGCAATATGAAGGTCGGAATGGCCATCTATAACCTGAAAGGAAAACCAAGCATATAGTGGTAGGACCGGAAGTTGGCCAAGGGCCTAAAGGAAAAACAGATGGAGTGGACGGATTTTAAGAAATACTTTAAGAAACAATATTTATCTAAAATTTACTATCAAATAAAAACAAAAGAGTTTTATGAGCTACGACTCGTTCAAATGGTTATGGATGAATTGATAAACAAATTCCTGGAATTATTAAGGTTTGTGCCTTACATCCGGGAGGACAAAGTAAAAATCCAGTTGTTCCTAAGTTGTTTACCACAATTTTAGAAGGACATAATCGAATTCGACAATCCCAAGTCCTTAAGTGAAGTTTTCAGGAAGGTCTGAATGTGTGACAACCAATACAAATAGCGGTCGGAATTTCCCAAGTCTTGTAATGACAATAAACAAGACCGAATGAACTAGTGGAAGAAGGGATATCAGCTAACCCCTTTCCAGAACGCAACAAAGAGTTTTCCCAGAAAATATTTTCACTCCGACAATCAGAACACCCAAGGAGGTGGTAAACCAGTTAATCTAGGAATAAATAAGTTTGGGGATAGCCCCCTATGAACCGTTAAAATGTTGCGAATGTGGAGAACCCCACTTAAAGAGGAATTTTCCACGTTTGACTTAAGCATCTAGGACTATGGTTCACAACCTACAGGAAGCCTCTACAGTGGGAGATGTGGGCAGAAGTTTACATCGGATCAATGCAGCCATGGATAGCAAACAAGTTGATCACCAGTCCACTGTAGTGGAAGTTAAAGGTAAAGTTAACAATACTCGTGTTTCGGTTTTAATTGATCCAGGAGATACTTGAGTTATATTGCTCCTGGTGTAGTGGATTCAAATAAACTTAAGAAAACAAGACATGCAAAATCATGGCTAGTACAACTAGCAATAGGAACAAGAAGAAAAGTATCTGATTTTATTTCCAACTGTGAGTTCAGTTTAGGTGGTCAAAACACAAAGATAAATCTGAATATTCTATCGTTAGGGTATTATAATATAATTGTCGAAATGGACTAGTTAGAAAGGCATAAATCCGTTTTAGATTGTTATGTAAAAACACTCAAGTATAAAGACGAAAACGATACTGTTAGGACAATATGAGGCATACAAAAACCAGTCTCAGTTAGGGAGATTTCAACAATGCACTTTAAGAAGTGCATGAGAAAGGGTTGTCAAATTTATGCTATCCAAGTGACAAATCTATTGGAAAAATAAAACAAACCTAGCTTAGAGGATTTTTTCATTCTACATGATTTTAGGGATGTTTTGTTGATGAGATACCTAAATTTCCCCTAAGGAGAGAGATAGAATTTTCTATCGATATGTTGCCTGGTTCAACTCCTATATCGAATGCGCCCTACCGAATGAGTTTACCCAAGTTAACAGAATTAAAGATTCAACTACAAGAAATGTTGGACAAAGAATACATCCAGCCGGGTATCTCACCATGGGGAGCACCAGTTCTTTTTGTTAAAAATAAAGACGGAACTCTAAGATTATGCATTGATTATATACAATTAAACAAAATGATGGTTAAGAACAAATACCCCTTACCTAGGATCAATGATATGTTCTATCAAGTAGGTGGGGAAAAGATTTTTTCTAAATTGGATTTAAGATCTGGTTATCACCAAGTTAGAATAAAATATGAGGACATAAGTAAAATAGCATTTAGAATGAGATATGGACATTAGGAATCTGTGGTTATATCGTTTGGCCTCACTAACGTGTCAGCAAAATTTATGTTTTTAATGAATAACATTTTCAGTCCGTACTTGGATAAGTTTGTTTTGGTATTTATTGACAATATCCTAGTGTATTCTAAAACAGAAGAAAAACACAAAGAACACCTAAGGATAGTATTGTAAACTTTAAGAAAACACAAACTATATGATAAATTCGACAAGTGTGACTTTTATCAAAAGAAAATACAATACCTAGGACATGTAATATCTAAAGAAGGTATTGTGGTTGACCCAGAGAAAATAAGAGACATCATGGAATGGACGATCCCTAAGGACGTAGCGGACATCCGGTCATTCATGGGAATCACCAGATATTACCGCAGATTTATAGAAGGATTCTCCAAGATTGCATACCCTATCACATCGTTACAAAAGAAGGGAACCAAGTTTAGCTGGTCACATAAATGTCAAGACAGTTTTAATAAGTTAAAAAAATTGTTAACAACTGCACCCATCTTAAAGGTAGCATATCTGGATAAAGACTTCACAGTCTGTGTGGATGCGAGTAAAGAAGGTTTGAGAGGTGTCCTAACTCATGAAAGGCACGTTATTTGTTATGAGTACCGAAAACTAAAAGAGCATGAACAAAACTACGTCGCTCATGAATTAGAGTTAGCAGTTGTAATACACACTTTAAATATGTGGCGACACTATATACTGGGAAGAAAATTTATGTTGTTGACTGATAACAGTGGTGTGAAATTTTTGTTTAGTCAACCAGACCTTAATGCAAGGCAAGCAAGATGGCTGGCCTTTTTGAGCGAATTCGACTTCGAGGTAAGACACATCAAGGTTAAGGAAAACAAGGTGGTTGATGCCTTAAGTAGAAGAATTCATGGGTTGTTTGAAATGAACATTAGCAGGGATGAAAGTGATCTTGAGCAGAGGATAAAGGGTGCGAGTAATAATGATGAAAATTAAATTAAAACAGTGGCAGCTTTACGAAATAATGCAGAAAATTTAGACAGAACAGATCTGAGTTTGGACAGAAATGGTCTACTAAGATCTAAAAATAGATTATACATACCAGATTATGTTGAATTAAAGTTAACAGTTTTGGATGAAGTACACAAGAAACCATATTCTAGTCATCCGGGATACCAGAAAACGGTGACAGCACTAAGGAAGTTATTTTATTGGCCTAATATGAAGGTCGAAACAGCATAATACTTATCTAGGTGCCAAGATTGTCAACAGGTGAAAGTTGGACACTAGCATCATGTCGGCCTGTTGCAGCCTCTACCTGTGTTGGAATGGAAATGGGAGACTATATCACTGGATTTTATTACAGGTTTGCCTAGAACTCAAAAACAAAATGATTCAATTATGGTAGTAATTGATAAGCTTTGTAAGTCTACACACTTTATTCGTGTAAGGTCTACTTTTAAAGCTATTAACATCGCTGAAATATTCATGAAAGAAATTTTTAGACTGCATGGTATTCCTAAAATGGTGGTTTCAGATAGAGACGTGAAATTCACATCTACATTTTGGAAAGAATTCTTTGCAAGGTTAAATACTAACTTGAATTTCAGCACAAGCTACCATCCACAAATGGATGGGCAGACTGAACAAACAAACCAAATCGTGGAAGATATGCTACGAATGTACGTAAGGACAAAACCAAGTAAGTGGGAAGACTACCTACATTTGGTGGAATTTTCATACAACAATGGTTACCAGACATCAGCTAAGATGAGCCCCTTTGAAGTACTGTACGACAGAAAGTGTACGACTCCAATTAGCTGGGATAACCCAATTAACAGACTCATGGTGGGACCATAAATGCTTCAGGAAATGGAGAACACGGTAAGAAAGGTACAAAAGAATTTAAAAGAAGAATAGGACAGATAAAAAAAGTTACGCAGACCTGAAAAGAAGACACCAGGAATTCCAAGTTGGAGACCATGTTTATTTAAAAGTCAAAGCCAGAAGAAGTTCACTAAAGCTAGGAAACTGTTCCAAGTTGGTGCCCAAGTTTTTTGGCCCTTTCGAGATCTTAGCTCGAATTGGACCCGTGGCATATCAACTTGCACTTCCTACAAATTTGAAAATTCATAATGTATTTCATGTTTCTTTGTTAAAGAATTATGTTCATTATCCTACTCATATGATCGATTGGAACTTGGTGAAGGTGGAACCAGAAGGGGATTTCCAAGCGGAACCTCTGTGCATTCTAGATAGGAGAGAAATAGCACTATGGAATAGATCCGTCACCTAGGTAAAAGTGTAATGGAAGCACTTTAGTCCTAAGAAGGCCACTTGGGAGTTGGAGGGAGATTTGCAGAAATCTCATCCAACCCTCTTCCGAGAAAGGGACAAACACTGAGGACAGTGTTGTACTGAAGGGGGAAAGGATGTAACATCCCAAAAAATAAATTATTATTAAGTCTGAAAATACTTAGGAATTTATTTCTGTTTTGGGTAAATTCAAAATTGGAAAATTATTGCCATTTAAGGAAATTCTGAATTTCAAATTTAGTTAATTGTAATTTATTAATTATGACTGTTGGGAAAATATTTGATTTTCCCAACCAACTCTTTGACTATGACACTTGTAAGAAAACAAATATTTTTTATATTTATTACTGATAGATAAATGGAACAACCAGGTTGAAATCAACTGACCATGACTCCATGAGTGGGGAACATGTTGGAACGACTCGGATTACAGTTAATAGTTCGATTTTGGTTATCTTGATCAATTTAAAAACCTACATTCGAAGTTTAAGAAAAATGCAATCCCAAATAGGGTTCTATATAGTGGAAGTTCTCATTTACGAACGTGAATTAAAAGAAATAGACATAATTAGAACATCTAAATTTTCATAACAGAGAGTGAGGACAAACCCTTGAGTGTTTATAAAAATTTGTAATAAATACACAGGAGGGAAGTTGAAATGGTATGCAAGAACAGAAGGGTAAAAGAGATGTTTCGTTAAACAAAAGAAACCTTATACAATAGTAAGAATTCCTCACTACAGCCATAGGAATTTTATTTATGAGATCACAATCCTTAATCCAAAAATGCAAAGAAAACCCACAGCATGCCAAAGGTGAAAACTAATAGCTCAAAGATTTAAATATTAAATCAAACGGAGTATTAAAACCGCATCCTTACCTACATAGGATGTAGCAAGTAAGTGTATAATTAAAGGGGCAAGTTTAAATGATAGAATCGAGGCCTGGTATTGACTGGTGATCTCACGATTAGCAAAAGTATTAGATAGAACACACAGAAAAATATGGATATGGGTTGAATTGACTGGTTTCCAACCACGGAGGAGCTCGACGGTAGACATACCTTGAATATCCCACTAAAACACAACTCTGCCTTATTAAAGAGACAAAGGAGGACAGGACCTAATCGTATTTCGATATTTCTAGGGTCTTTAGAAACTAAAAGGAAACCGCCTTGAAATGGCTTACAGCAGTGAAACCCTTTTGTTTATGCAGGACTACCCTCATGGGAGTGACAGTACAGTAAGCCACTATGAGTAGAAATGTGTTGTCCATACAAATTATAGGTAGTAGTATTCCGAAAGGTGAAGAATAGCGAGATTAAAGACCCATACCAAAATCTTAAAGAAGATAGTTATAGTTTACAACTGACTGTATATTTCATTTCAGCTACAGTTAAAATCAATGCATAAGAGATTCAAAACTTACCCGGTAATGGAGGGAATGGACTGAAAGTCGTCATGGTTGTTGCCTACATAGCATAGGGGCACCCTCATTGACAGAAAATATGCAAAGCAGTATCAACAGAGTAATGCAAACAATTTTTTCCCAAATTCGCAAGAACCAAAGAGAAATGGCATAATAGGTACCCAAGCCCCCCCCTCGTATCGCAGAGTAATGGTGATTAGATGTCTCAGACCCTGGGTCATGTGACTGTAGACACCTGGCACATCTGTTTTAGGCACATGGACCTAGACCATTATTGTATAGGAAACCCCTTAACTCTTAAAAAGAGATTCAATGTAATGTCAGACGAGCAATAGATGCGCATTAAAACCGAGCCACTAACACTGTTAGTGCTAATTCCTGTCATGAAGTCGACTGGCCTCCACGATGGAGAGTGAGTTCTAGAGTAGTGTTTTCACGTGCCAAGATAGGTTTCTAACCTCTGTGTTTAACACACATAATCAGGTGACCCTATCGATGCCTAACTGGTTTGGACGAAGCCGTTAACTACTGTTTAAAAATGTTAATAAGAAAACCAACAAAAACACCACTACTGCGATAGTTAGGAGGTGTACAATACAATACCTGATTCAGTTACAATGTATACAATACTTGATCCAGTCCTCCATATGGTATTTCATCTGGTCCTCGTGTATAGGTGAAAACTATCCAATAGTAAGCGACCATTCGCCCATATCACTCAGATTGGAATATTTCTTGCAGGCGTGGTGAACAGGAGCATGGAGAGGATGAGCATGGATAGGTTTGTAACATCAATTTTTGGTTGCTTTTGTTATCAATCTGTAACTTTTGATATAAGTAGTCTTCCCTTGCATTAGACATAAACATAGATAAAAAAATTCACAACGGGCTTATTAATTATACACACATAAAATTATGTCAGCAGTAGAAAGCTTATCATGCCAATACAAACGACTGTTGTCATGCCAATACAAACGACTGTTGATATCATGCCAATACAAGACAATATGACAGAATTTGACAGAGACCCTACTTCCTCTTCTCATGGGATTGTAATACAGATGGGAAGTGTTTAGCATTTTTTTAGCTCAGGAAACCCCTCCCACACCGAAGACATGGCACATCATTATGCCATGAATTAATTGGGATTGATCTTTCATTCATTTTACTTTTTTTTGTATTATCAACAATAGTCAGTAAGCAATCTTCAGGAAAATGAAGCCAACATTATTATTCTAAGAAAAACTAGAACTTAGAAAAAAGATGTATTAATGTTATGTTATGGGAATAACCAAAACGACACCATACTAATTCATATTTCTTAATACATACAATTTTGTCAGCTAGTAATAGTTTATGCTCATGAAGACCATATAAGTTGTGATGAGGGATTTTCCTCCTGTCCCTGGATAGAAAACATGAGGGTATAGATGATCTATAAAACCCACAAGAAACCAGTCATCCCTGCTTACTTTCTCAAAGGCTTATTGTAATTCAAGTAATATGGATAAAGTTTGCATTTGAGTTCATTATACTCCTAAATGTATGGGTCCCACTTCTAGGATAGTGACTTCCTAGGTATAGTATGAATTAGATGACAAGGTCTTAAGTGCAACTTACAGACATTCTCAAATGGAAATTAGATGAGATTTATTTAGCCCTTTTTGTTGAACCATACATGCTTCTTCTTAAGGATTTACACAAGTATATAGTTCATATAGAATAATATAGATTAGGCATAGTAAGAGACATCAAAGTCGGAACCCATTTCCAGCAAGCTTGTTCAGTACCTCGATGGGGTAACTTTGATATATAAGAAATATCCCCCTCCAAACAGAATGCCCCATTTCCAACGAGCCTGTTCAATACCCTGATGGGTTTGCCTAGTCATACCATAGGTTGGTACCCACTACCAACAGACCTGTTCAGTATCTCGGTAGGTTAGCCTCTTACACCCATATTACAACCTTTACCACCATCCTTAATATTTGTATGTATGTATTTCTTTTGCAATGAGATTGGGAGGCAACTCTGAAAACCTTTTTATGGAATGGGATTGTATATGGGTTGGAGGACACTCTATAGATTTCCCATAAAATATTTTTCACATGAAAAATAGACTTACGCATTTATATTAGTCCAAAGACATATCATGGTCAAACTTACATAATGTTTAGTGGATGAGGTCGTAAGAGAATGACTTAATGGTGTCTCTAGTCCCTAAGTCTATCTTCTTCATATATAATTATAGTAGTGTCCCCTCACAAGTAGGAGTGGCATCCACTCTCCTGCTACTATTTGATAAGGATGTTTGAATAACAAGCTCTGATATGAAACTAGAATGTACAAGTTATCTATAGGTATTAATTACTATGTAGACCTTGAAAATTTAAGTAAATCCCCATCATGTATTAAAGTTGGCCTTCAAGCTACTGAAATTACTAATGGTATGAAATATGCATGTAATAAGGGAAATAAATATCCAGAAATGTTTTGGTTTCTAGTATTAAACTATCAATACTATCTTTATCTTAGTTCCTTTATTGAAAAAACAGAAAACGCAAAGTGGGGATGTATTAAACTTTAAGCTAAACTAACAGCATACAACATTTATTCATTGTCCTACTCTATATAAAAATAAAGGAAAATCTATATTCAAGTGTAAGAACTTTTCCAATGTAACCATGTGCGAAGCAAGATAAGAAACATACCCATATCCACATATGAAAAATTTACCGCAGTGATTACCTGGATATGAAGAACCAACCAACCTACTTTTTTTGGCATCAAAAGGTGTTGAAGAAGAGAATATCATGGCGGCCTGATGACCTTTTGAAACCAAATTTCAATGTAATCTTGATGTTCATCAACAATAATTTCTATGCTCTCCTTCATCATGCCATGTTGTTCCTCTTCTTCTGGATGATTGATTTCTGAAGTACATAAAGGATCTGTTGAGATGGATGTTGAGAACTCCTCAATCTCAGGTATTAATGATTGCTCTCCACCGGATGTAGTCCATAATTTTTCAGCTTCCTTCTTATTTTGGCAAGGAAAATCGGTTTGTAGCTTATGGGACTTTGGTTCTTTTATCATTTCCGAAGAGGTAGATAAGTTCATGACTATTGTCAAGTTGTGCTCTTTCTGAAAATAAGAAATCCCAACTGCTGCTAGGATTTGAGAGAGTTCTCCCAAACTAATGGTCACCTTTGAATCCATTATGTTGGTTGATGGGTCCTGCCTCACACATGGATTAGTGTCTGGGGTTCTTAAAACACCCAAAAACAAATTGTTATATATTTTTTAAGATTTTAATCACAACTACCTAAAAAAATGAAATACATATCTAAAGCAGATTTGCGCAAACCAAACACACCACGCTTGCATAAAATAAATCACACTTGCATGAAATAAATCAAAGCATAAAATAAAATACGATTGCAGGAACGAAATCAAACTCACACGTGTATGAAAGTAAACACATTGGAAGGAAAAATAAACGAACTTTTTGAAAGGGAAGCACACTTGCATGAAAGAAATCAAACTTGCATAAAAGAAATAAAAGAAAGCACTCTTGCAGTAAAATAAACACACTGGCAGAAAAAATAAATTGTGGAAAAGTAAACACACCTTGCAGGAAAGATAAAACACACTTTTGCAGGAAAATAAACATGTTTGTAGGAAAGTAAATTTCAAGAAAGTAAACACACTAAGAAAAGTAAACAAACTAAGAAAAGTAAGCAAACTTGTAGAAAAAGTAAACACTCTTGCAGAAAGGGAACAACAATGCTTTGGAGCGACCCATTAAAATGGATGCGCAGGTTCTTGCCTCTCATCTTAAAGTTTCTCCTTCCCCTTGTTTTGTAATTAAAGTAAACCTACCTACCTACGCTTTAATCCCTTTAGCACCTCCTCGGCAACATCGCCAAAAATGTTGAGTGAAATATATGCTATCTATTTCGACATTAAATTGTCAACCCGGGGATCGTAGACTTCGAGGTGCTAGCACTATATGTGCAGGTCTAGAGCTCTAATCTAGCCTAGTCTAGCCTAATCTAACCTAATCTAATGCCAATAAACACAAATAATGAAAATATTTACTTTAAATTTACAAATTAATCTACAGCTATGAATGGTGAGCTCATTATTCTAAGTAATTATAATTGGTCCTAAGGATCAATGCCCAATCTACAATCCTACTTAAAATATAATTTAAAGACTCCAAGCAAACTAAAATCTATTTGAACAACATACTTGAAAATGTACAGAGTAAACTACAAACGGTGAGCTTATTAATCTAATTCTTTAAAAATAATCTATAACTATAAACAATGAAATTATTCTTTTAAGTGAACAATTCTTCAAAAGTAATATCTCAAAGCACATCTTCAAAAACTCACAACTATTCAAAAGAAATTACAAATTAATTGTTATTCTATCACTCTGATGTTGGAAGTAAAATAAGCAATTTATGCAAATCTATACACAGAAACCAAAATTCATAATTTAATAAAGTAATCTATAGTTAAAAGCCTAATTAGTCACTTTGTGAAATAATCTATAGTTTATGAAACATGGAAAGATTACACAATTACATATCTTATGAACATATATGTATTCATTAAGAAGACACAACCTGCACGGATATATGTTAGATGGCTAAGTATAGGTAATTAAATGGACAATTGTGAATACTCTGTAATAGAAATACACCTCTAGGGAGCAACCTACAATTTATAAAGAGATATACACAGTAGTAAAACTTTAGAAAGCAACCTATAAATGAAAGTTAGATGCGAAATTGTAAATGTACAATAGCATAAACAAGCTACCCATACCACTGGTGGGTCCCCCAGATAGTCGTGGCACTACTCCAATGTAAAAACATAGTCATGGAATTAGCATAGCATTAATATTAATCACCAAAACATAGTTTACAAGAAAAATCCAAGATAGTGTTTGTATGTATATAAAAATCATGTCTCTGGTGGCATATTCCAACAATTATATATAGAGTTTGTAAACATATTGATAGGTCAACCACTAAAAGGGTCGATTCTCTCTAAAAACGTAAATTCATCAAGTTTTAGCAACATAACGCATCTCCTCCAACAGCTTCGTGCGCTCAAAATAACGGTCGATGCAACTACTCAAATATGAATGTGATAGGTTCCACAGTCGGAGGGCGTGATCAGGGACAAAATAGATGTCTCTTATTCGCCTAGAGAAGCCTACCAATATGCCAACCGCCAGCTGTGTTGCGCTCCGAGGGTCGGATCGAGGATTGTATGGAGGACTGGATGGAGGGTCGGATCGAGGACCACGGACTTCTCTCAAACCATCCACAATTTAAGGAAATAGTCCATGAGGGACCTAATTGGGCATATTAGGCACAAAACCCATGTGCCGAATTTTTCTTATTCAACTTCGTCCTCCCAAAAAATGAGCTCAAAGTTCACTGCATGGAAAAGGTTCAAATGGAGGACTAGACGAAGGACTGGATGGAGGGTTCGATGAAGGACTAGATGGAGGACTGGATGGAAGGTCGGATCACATTTTTGCCCTATTGCAAGAAAACGAGAAATTTTAA
This sequence comes from Picea mariana, assembly GCA_032191745.1. NCBI lineage: Eukaryota > Viridiplantae > Streptophyta > Pinopsida > Pinales > Pinaceae > Picea > Picea mariana. Next base: position 62,204 of record JASDQU010244126.1, on the reverse strand, counting down.
GAAATCGTAATCACTCAATTAAGATAAATTAGCATAAAATCATCACAAAACAACGATTACACATACCTCATGTTGTCCCATGGAAAATTGATGCACAAAACCTGATAATGCCTTCGAAAAGAGCTAAATAAAAGCATAGATCATATAACTTCCATATGCAAAAAATATTTGGGCATCGGAAAAACAGGCAAAACACGGATTCATCATTTCCCCCATGCCTAAGAGTTTGCAGGTCCCTCTACAACAAAAATGGGTCGCCAAACATAGCTATACTTGTGAAGGAGGGGGTAGATTAGCTTTAGAGGCCTCTCCCTCATTTCCTAGAGACTTCGGCTTCGGTCTTTTTTGATGCTTCAACTGCATCCTTAGACTATGATTGGTGGTAGTCATTTGATCGACCAACCACTGAAGAGAATTTACCCTTACTTGAAGGACAACATTATCATGGTGCAAATGACAACCCACAGTTTCACGTTCTGCCAAACATTGAATCAGTTGAGCATTCTCTTTTTGCAATTGCTCAACAGTTGGGAATTGATCAGATTGTTCAAGAGAGGAAGGCTTAGGCTTCTTAGTAGATGTATAAGGTATGTCATATTTAGAAGAAGGTGTAGGAATATGAGAAGAGGGGGTAACAGTGCATTTTTTAGGAAGACTCGGTGTGATAAGTTCATATTTGATCTCTTTATCAGGCTTAGACTCCTATTCAGATTTGATAAATTTAATTTGATCATAAAATGAATTTTAAAAATACACCACTTAAATCATCACTTCAACAGACGTAATCAACTTCAGTGATCATACCTGAACAAGACCGTGAAAATCACAATTACAATGTATACAATACCCGATCCAGTCCTCCATCCGATCCTCCATATGGTACTTCATCTGGTCCTCCTGTATAGGTGAAAACTATCCAATAGTAAGTGAACATTTGCACATATCACTGAGATTGGAAGATTTTTGGCAGGCATGGTGAACAAGAGCATGGATAGGTTTGTAACATCCATTTTTAGTTGCCTTTGTTATCGATCTGTAACTGTTACAGGGAACTTTTGAGTGTAAGAAGTCTTCCCTTGCATTAGATATAAACATAGATAAAAAAATGCATAGTAGGCTTATTAATTATACACACATAAAATTGTGTCAGCAATAGAAAGCTTATCATGCAAATACAAACGACTGCTAATATAATAGCCTAAGATATTGTAAAAAGACAATATGACATAATTTGACAGAGATCCTACTTCCTCTTCTCATGGGCTTGTAATACATATGGGTAGTGTTTAGCATTTTTTTAGCTCGGGAAACCCCTCCCACACCGAAGACATGGCACATCCTTGTGCCATGAATTAATTGGGACTGACCTTTCATTCATTTGAATTTTTTTTTTGTATTGTCAACAATAGTTAGTAAACAATCTTCAGGAAAATGAAGCCAACATTATTATTCTAAGAAAAACTAGAACTTAGAAAAAATAAGTATTAATGGTATGTTATGTTATGGGAATAACCAAAATGACACCATACTAATTCAGATTTATTAATACAGACAATTTTGTCATCTAGTAACAGTTTATTCTCATGAAGACCATATAAGTTGTGATAGGGGATTTTCCTTATGTCCCAAGAGAGAAAACATGAGGGTATAGATAATCTATAAAACCCATAGGAAACCAGTCATCCCTGCTTACTTTCTCAAAGGATTATTGTCATTCAAGTAATATGGATAAAGTTTGCATTTGAGTTTGTTAGACTCCTAAACTTATGGGTCCCACTTCTAGGATAGTGACATCCTAGGTATAGTATGAATTAGATGACAAGGTCTTAAGTGCAACTTACAGGCATTCTCAAATGGAAATTAGATTAGATTTATTTATCCCTTTTTGTTCAACCATGCATGCTTCTTCTTAAGGATTTACACAAGTATATTGTTCATACAAACAAATATAGATTAGGCATAGTAAGAGACATCAAAGTCGGAACCCATTTTCAGCAAGCATGTTCAGTACCCCGATGGGGTAACTTTGATATCTAAGAAATATGCACCTCCAGGAAGAATGCCCCATTGCCAACGATCTTGTTCACTACCCTGATGGGTTTTCCTAGTCATACCATAGGCTGGTACCCACTGCCAGTAGACTTGTTCAGTATCCCGGTGGATTAGCCTCTTACACCCATATTACAGCATTTACCACCATCCTTAATATTTGCATGTATGTATTTCTTTTGCAATGAGATGGGGAGACAACTCTGAAAACGTTTTTATGGAATGGGATGGTATATGGGTTGGAGGACACTCTATAAATTGCCCATAAAAGATTGTTCGCATGAAAAATAGGCTTACACATTTATATTAGTCCAAAGACTTATCATGGTCAAACTTACTTAATGTGTAGTGGATGAGGCCGTAAGAGAATGACTTAAAGGTGTCTCTAGTCCCTAAGTCTATCTTCTTCATATATAATTATAGAAGTGTCCCCTCACAAGTAGGATTGGCATCCACTCTTCTGCTACTATTTGATAAGCATGCTTGAATAACAAGCTCTGATATGAAACTAGGATGTACAAGTTACCTATAGGTATTACTATGTAGACCTTGAAAATTTAAGTAAATCCCCATAATGTATTAAAGTTGGCCTTCGGGCTACTGTTATTACTAATGGTCTGAAATATGCATGTAATAAGGGAAATAAATATCTGTAAATGTTTTGGTTTCTATTATTAAACTATCAATAGTATCTTTATCTTAGTTCCTTTATTTAAAAAAAAAAAAAAACGCAAAGTGGGGTTGTATTAAACTTTAAGCTAAACTAACAACATACAACATTTATTCGTTATCCTACTCTACCTAAAAAGAAAGGAAAATCTTTATTCAAGTGTAAGAACTTTTCCAATGTAACCATGTGCGAAGCAAGATAAGAAACATACACATATCCACATATGAAAAATTTACCACAGTGATTACCTGGATATGAAGAACCAACCAACCTACTTGTTTTGGCATCAAATGGTGTTGAAGAAGAGAATCACATTGTGGCTTGATGACTTTTTGAAACCAAATTTCAATGTAATCTTGATGTTCATCAACATTAATTTCTATGCTCTCATTCAGCATGCCATGCAAATCCTCTTCTTATGGATGATTGATTTCTGAAGTACATAATCACAACTACCTAAAAAAATGAAATACATATTTAAAGCAGATTTGCACAAACCAAATACACCACACTTGCATAAAATAAAATACGATTGCAGGAATGAAATCAAACTCACACGTGTATGAAAGTAAACACGTTGGAAGGAAAAATGAACACACTTTGTGAAAGGGGAGCACACTTTCATGAAAGAAATCAAACTCGCATAAAAGAAATAAAAGAAAGCACTCTTGCAGTGAAATAAGCACACTCGCAGAAAAAATAAATTGCGGAAAAATAAAAACACCTTGCAGGAAAGATAAAACATACTTTTGCAGAAAAATAAACATGCTTGCAGGAAAGTAAATTTCAACAAAGTAAACACACTAAGAAAAGTAAACAAACTAAGAAAAGTAAGCAAACTTGCAGAAAAAGTAAACACTCTTGCGGAAAGAGAAAAACAATGCTTTGGAGCGACACATTAAAATGGATGTGCAGGTTCTTACCTCTCGTCTTAGATTTTATCCTCCCCCTTGTTGTGTAATTAAAGGAAACCTACCTACATACACTCAAATCCCTTTAGCACCTCCCCGACAATGACGCCAAAAATGTCGAGTGAAATATATGTTATTTATTTTGACATTAAATTGTCAACCCGAGGCTCGTAGTCTTCGAGGTGCTAGCACTGTATGTGCAGGTCTAGAGCTCTAATATATCCTAGTCTACCCTAATCTAATCTAATTTAATGCCAATAAACTCAAATAATGAAAATATTTACTTTAAATTTACAGAGTAATCTACAACTATGAATGGTGAGCTCATTATTCTAAGTAATTATAATTGGTCCTAAGGATTAATGCCCAATCTACAATCCTACTTAAAAGATAATTTAAAGACTCCAAGCAAACTAAAATCTATTTGAACAACATACTTGAAAATGTACAGAGTGAACTATAGACGGTGAGCTAATTAGTCTAATTCTTTAAAAACAATCTATAACTATAAACAGTGAAAATATTCTTTTAAGTGAACAATTCTTCAAAAGTAATATCTCAAAGCACATCTTCAAAAACTCACAACTATTCAAAAGAAATTACAAATTAATTGTTACTCTATCACTGTGATGATGGAAGTA
>JASDQU010244126.1:37500-47551 GCA_032191745.1 Picea mariana | reverse complement strand
CAACCTTCATGGAGAGATGTTAGATGGTTGAGTATAGATAATTAAATGGACAATTGTGAATACTCTGTAATAGAAATACACCTCCAGGGAGAAACCTGCAATTTATAAAGAGATTTACATAGTAGTAAAACTTCAGAAAGCATCCTATCAATGCGGAATTGTAAATGTACAGCAGCATAAACAAGCTACCCAGACCATTGGTGGGCCCCCCAGACAATCGTGGCACTACTCCAATGCAGTCACAAACTTAGCATATCATTAATATTAATCACCAAAACATAGTTTACAAGAAAAATCCAAGATAGTGTCTGTATGTATATAAAAATCATGTCTATGGTGCCATAGACTAGCAAGTATATATAGAGTTTGTACACAGCTCGAAAGGTCGACCATTGAAAGGGTCGACGCTCTCTAAAAATAGAAATTCATTAAGTTTTAGCAACATAACGCATCTCCTCCAACAACTTCATGCGCTCAAAATAATGGCTGATGAAACTACTCAAATCTGAATGCGATGGGTTCCATAGTTGGAGGGCATGAGCAGGCACAAAACCCATGTCTCCTATTCACCCATTAAAGCCCGCCAATATGCCAACCACCAACTGCGTTTCGCTCTGAGGGTCGGATCGAGGAATGGATGAAGGGTTGGATCGAGGACCACGAACTTCTCTCAAACCTTCCACAATTTAAGGAAATGGCTCAATTGGGACCTAATTGGGCATATTAGGCACAAAACCCATGTGTCGGATTTTTCTCAATCATTTGCATCCTCCCAAAAATTGATCTCAAAGTTCATTGCTTAGAAAAGGGTTGAATGGAGCACTAAATGAAGGACTGGATGGAGGGTTGGACAAAGGACTAGATGGAGGACTGGATGGAAGGATGGATCATGTTTTTGGCTTGTTGTAAGCAAACAAGAAATTTTAAGAAATCATAATCACTCAATTGAAGATAAATTAGCATAAAATCATGACAAAACAACGATTACACATACCTCATATTGTCCCATGGAAATTGATGCACAAAACCTGATAATACCTTTGAAAAGAGCTAAATAAAAGCATAGAGCGTATAACTTCCATATGAAAAAGAGATTTGGGCATCAGAAAAACAGGCAAAACATGGAGTCATCAGGAAGCACCGGGAGGAGAAATAGTTGAGGAACAATTGTTGAGGCTAGTTACAAAGGTAGGAGTGAGACCAAAAATGGAAGTTCCAATGTATGAGGGGAACCTGAATGTCAAGGAATTGCTTGATTGGATCAATGCAATGGACAAATACTTCAAATATGAGGACATATATGAAGAAAAGAAGGTTGAGCATGTTGTGACTAGGTTGAAAGGAAATGCAGCCATATGGTGGGATGAGTTGCAGGTTGACAGAAGAAAGAAACGAAAAGAAAAAATAAAGAATTGGGGCAATATGGTGGCTAAATTTAAAGAAAATTTTATGCCCAAAGATTATCAATTGAACTTATTTAGAAAATTGCAAAACCCGATGAAAAAATATATCATAGTAAAAGAGTATACAAAATAATTCTACAGGTTAAACATCAGGGCAGGACATGTGGAAAATGATGTTGAGAAGGTTTCAAGGTACATCAATGTTTTAAGGTGTGAAATCCAAGATGAAATTAGTCTCCTGACCCCGAGGACTGTAGAATATGCTTATCAGGAAGCCCTGAAAGCAGAGGGAATATAACTAGAAAAAAGAGTGAGAGAACTAGAGGAAGAGGTCCAACAAAAGGCAAAGGACAATCCATTCACAGAGAAAAATTTCAGACTTCTGAGGATGAGGTAGAGAGTTCAATAATACAATCATCAAGGAGAGGATACTTCAAAATAAGAATATTTGAATCTAGAGGCAGAGGAGGTAGAGAAATTAGATGTTACACTTGTGCAAGTTAGGACACATGTAATGGGACTGTTCTGAAAATAAATCAGCAAACCAGAGGAATACAAATGTTGCAGAGGCCAGGGAAGAAACAATTAATACGGTAGAAAAAGAAGAAACACTTGAGGTAGAGTAATCTTTAATGCTGAAGAGAATCTTGGTAAAGTCAGAGAAAGATATAAGTGAACGAACACAAAGAAATTTTTTGTTTAGAACTGTATGTAATTCAAAGGGGAAGTGTTGAAAAGTTTTGATAGATAATGGAAGTACAAATAATTTTGTTTCCACGGAGATGGTAGAGAAGTTGGGATTGAAGAGGATGACACATCTCACTCCCTACAGAGTGTCCTAGTTGCAGAAGGGACATCATCTCTTGGTGAATGAACAGTGTAAGGTGGAATTTCAAATTGGTACTTACAAGAATGGGGTGCTATGTGATATAATGCCCATGGATGTCTGCCATATTTTTTTAGAGAGGCCATGGAAGTATGACAGGAAGGTTATTCATGATGGAAGGAGAAAAACTTATTCCCTAGAGAAATATGGACATAAGCATGTGCTTTTTCCCTTGAAGGATGAATCWTCCAAAGACGARCCTAGACCTAGTGTTTTGTTGATGAGTTGCAAGGAGCTATTACAAGATTTCAAGAAGAAAGAGGAGGTACATTTTTCTCTTGTTGGTAAGACAAAGGTAATACTCACTGCTACAAATCTGGATGATTTACCTACTGAAGTTAAAGGTATGCTTGATGAATTTTTTGATATCATAGAAGATGAATTACCCAATGCTTTACGTCCTGTGAGAAGTATTAGTGACCATATTGATTTGATACATGGAGCAAGTATGCCTAACAAAGAAACATATAGATTCACCACTCAAGAGAATGAAGAGATAAAGACGTAGGTTCAAGAGTTGTTAGACAAAGGTTTGGTGAACGAGAGTCTGAGTCCATCTGTTGTACCAATAGTGCTCATCCTAAAGAAGGATGGTGGATGGCACATGTGCATTGATTCCAGGGGAATTAACAAAATTACCATAAGGTACATATTTTCATTACCCATAATAGATGATTTGATGGATATCTTAAGTGGGGCAAAGTATTTTTCAAAAATTGATTTTAAATGTGGGTACCATCAAATTAGGATAAGAGAAAGGGATGAATGGAAAACAACTTTCAAGACTAATAATGGACTATATGAATGGATGGTGATGCCTTTTGGGCTCACAAATGCTCCTAGTACATTTATGAGATTGATGAATGAGATCTTAAAAGAATTTATTGGAAAGTTTATGATAGTCTATCTAGATGACATTCTGATTTACAACTAGACAAAAGAGGAACATTTAAGACATCTCAATATGGTTTTGAGTACCCTATAGAAGGAAAAATTGTTGACAAATTTGAAGAAATATAGCTTTATGAAAAGGGAGATGATATATTTGGGGTTTGTAGTATCTAAAGAATGTTTGAAGATGGACCCAAAAAAGGTTCAAGCAATTGTGAATTGGCCAACCCCAAGAAATACATTTGAGGTAAGAAGTTTCCATGGACTTGTAAGTTTTTACAGAAAATTCATTAGAATTTTTAGTCAGATATGTGCACCTATTGTAGAAACTATCAAAGAAAGAAAGCAACCATTTAAATGGACAGAAACAATTGATAGAAATTTTAAAGTATTGAAAAAAAATATCATTGAAAATCCTATTCTAGCTTTGCCAAGCTTTGATAAATTCTTTCATGTTGAGACTTATGTTAGTGGGACTGCAATAGGAGTTGTCTTAATTCAAGAACATAGACCAATTTCATATTTTAGTGAGAAATTAAATGAAGCAAAACTAAAATATTCCCCTTATGACAAGGAATTTTATGCAATTGTCCAAGCACATAAGAAGTGGAGGCATTACCTAATGCCCAAGGAGTTTGTTCTATACACTGATAATCATGCATTACAGTTTATAAGTAGTCAACCAAAGTTGAATCAAAGACATGCCAAGCAGGTTGAATTTCTGCAAAATTTTACCTTTGCAATTAAACACACAAGTGGTAAGACTAATAAAGTTTTTGATGCATTAAGTAGGATTATTTTTCTTTTGCAAGAACTTCAAGTCAACACTTTAGGTTTTGATGGTTTAAAGGAAATGTATAAGGATGATGCAGATTTCAAGGATGCTTATGCAACTTGTGAAAACCCAGTTGCCAACAATAGAAGCTAGTGGTTGGAATATATGTTACATGAAGGGTTGTTGTTCAAGAGCAGTAAACTATGCATACCAAAGTGTTCAATGAGGGAGAATGTGATTAAAGAAAAGCACAGTGGAGGATTGTCAAGACATTTTTTTTCAAGAAAAGACTTTTGCATAGGTAAATGATTTCTATTATTGGCTAGGTATGTAGAATCAAGTGAAGAAACTTGTGGAAAAGTGTAGAATTTTTCAGTATGCTAAGGGGAGGAGTCAGAACACGAGAATTTATCAGCCACTACCTATTCCAAACAAACCGTGGGATTCGATCAACATGGAGTTTGTACTGGGATTACCAAAGACACAAAGGGGGAATGATTCTATCTATGTTTTGGTAGATAGATTTTCAAAAATGGCTCATTTTATTGCTTGTAGGAAGACTATTAATGCAACTAATATTTCCAATCTATTTTTCTTAGAAATAGTGAGACTAGATGGTCTACCCATGAGCACTGTTTAAGATCATGATACAAAATTTGTAGGTCATTTTTGGAGAACCCTGTGAAAGAAACTGGCTACAAATCTCAATTTTAGCTCAGTCTATCACCCATGGTAAAACAAAGGTAGTGAATAGAAGTTTGGGGAATATTTTGAGGAGTCTTATGCATGAAAATCCTAAGCAATGGGACCAGAAGCTTGCTCGTGTTGAATTTTCATATAATGACTCACCAAACAAAATAATATGAATGAATCCATTCCAAATTATGTATGGAATGCATCTAGGAGGAGTATATGAGCTAATGAATTTGGGAAAACAAGAATTAAGAAGTGTTTATGGTGAGGATTTTGTAGTAAGCATGCAAGACTTGCAGGAAATTGTCAAGCAAAAGTTGTAGTAAAACAGTGGTAGATATAAATAGAGGACAAGCATGAAAAGGAGACAAGTGGATTTTCAAGTTGGTTATTTGTTCATGGCATACTTGAGGAAAGAGAGTTATCCAGTGAGGAATTACAGCAAATTGAAGTTGAAAAAGATTGGACCTTGCAGAATATTGAGAAAATGTTGTGTCGATGCTTATGAGATTGAACTCCCTATTGATATTGGAATTTCTCCAATCTTCAATGTGGAAGATTTGTATTCTTTCAAAGAAACATATGGTGTTTCTACAAATGAACCTATAAGTGATGAAGATCAGACCATTTAATGGAAAGAATGGTTTCCTAAGGCAGTTCAGAAAGAGATTGAAGCGGTATTGGAAAAGAACGTAGCAAGAAGGAAAAAAGGTAAAGAGTACTTCCAATATTTTATCAAGTGGAAGGATCAGCCAGAGGAAGATGCTACTTGGATGACAACAATAGAAATCTCCAAGTATGGCATAAATGTTGAAGATCTCATGAACAATTTTTTTCTTACCCGGGAGTCTGATGCAGGAGCATCTGTCAAGTGAAATCTTGAGACTGACCTAAGTGGTCACAAAACATTTACGAAGGGAGTTGGTTCCCTAATTTTTATTTAATTGTAATAGCTAGACATTTATAGAAGATATCTTAGCAGATATCTTCTATCAAACCATTTTAAGTTATTATTGATTTGGTTGATGATATGTAGGGATAATGTCTAGATTTAGGGTTGTTGAAATAACTCGGGATTTTGTCAGTTTGAGAGATACTCGAGAGCTCTAGGTTTTATATTGATTATTATTGTAATTGGAAAAAAGTTAGAAAGTGTGTAGAGTGGTGAGATTGTGTGGTTTGCAAAGGTCTGAAAGACCTAAAGGAACATAGCACCATTATTATATTTCATTCCTTCGCTTATCAAAATAAAGATGTGTTCATGAATTTATGTTCTCCATGGTGTGATGGTTGAATTTTATGTTTGTATTTTATGATCAGAATTGCAGGTGATCGTAATTGCAGGGATCAAACGCAAAATTAGAGTCAAACTATGCGAAATTTGTGAGTTACAGACCCTAAGAATATTAAGGCTATGATTAAATATGGAGGTGAATCCAGATCCTGTAATGGCTGTCATTGATCTCCTATCGGACCCAGACATAAGAGAATGACATTGTTTCATAGTCCTCCTATCTGAGTCTCCATCCAAGTAGTCACTCTGAAGTTGATATCCCGAGAGTGGTATCTAGCCGTCTATCAGAGTATATCCTCATGAGAGATCTATCGTTCATTCGAGTGAACTTTCAAAGCTTCATTCCCCATTAAAATATGAATACAATACTTCGACAATGAATTAGGACCGTTCATCAAGAAAGGGAGATATACGGTGGAGATCAAACGATCGAACTGACTCTGAAATATAATCTTGGTCGTCCATCAAGGAAGCAGTTTTGAAGTTTTATGAAATGCACTTCCAAACCTACTCTAAAGACAAAACTGCAAGACAAGATCTGGATCATCCTTCTCAGTGACGATCAACGACTGGTAGAGGGTCTTCGCCCATATTCTGAGATGTAGATCTGACCATCCATTGGATATTAGAACCAATGGTCATGATTGAAGGGGGTTCAGAGTATCATGTTGAAGCCTTTAAGCTTCGTTCACTCTAAGTTAATACTCTGATCACATGGAAGTGATCTAGTCATCTGTTCAAAGGAAAAATCAATTGGTGAAAGGAGATTTCGCACTAGGAATTGCTCACGAGTTAACAAGATCAATAAAGGCTATGAAATTCTTAAAGGAGTTTAGCTTGTGGACCTGGTGTTCATTCGTATGGTAGAGAATGGGCTTAACACCTAATTGAATCTGCATAAGCAAAGAAGAATAAAGAGTCGATCTGAGGCCGTGAAAAGAGAAATTCGCTAACATAGATCAATTTTGTATCTCTGTACTATGGGTTTGAATCCATAAGCCTATAACTTAGCCACTTGTAGCAATTTATTATTGTAAAAGAAAAATATTACAAAGAGATTTACAAGAGATTTTCTCATAATCGATCATCGGCAAATGACCCTCGATGCTCTTTAAATAAATATCATAGACCAATCGAGTGTTAAGCCACGGATCAATGTAGCCATTAAGATCGAGGATAATATGAACCGTTGGATCACTCTATGTTGAGAACATATCGTGATTGTCGAATTACCTAGCTACAAATGCATACTAATGCATACTAAAGAAACACACTTTTACATAACAACACATTAGACCAAGTTGATCTTAACTGACTCCTAAGTGTCTAAATATCCTAAAAACATCTCTATATTTTATTTTCTTATCTCAAGACATTCCAAAATTATCAAAGCTATTAGAAAGCTATAATGTTGCTTCTTCTATGGGGGGTCCAAATAAGGAAAGAAAATGAGCCTTGGTGCCCTAGGATTATGTATGTCTCCATAAATGATAGAACATCTTGGTATCAAAGACCCCCAAACCATGGGAAATGCATTAGCTGCTAAAACCTGGTGTAGATGGCTAAAAAGAAAAGAAGAATTACGGGGGCAGATTTGGAGAGCCAAATATGATGGGGATATTAGGGAGGAGGAAATCATTAGAATATATGGATCTTTGTTATAGCATCATTTGACACCTCCTATTCTCATGACGACTCATTGGCCTCAGTTACATCCCTTTCCCTGATTGCAGGAGTTGAATCCCCCTTTTCCTCACTAAAAACATATTAAAAAATCAATTTTTTCTAGATGTACACGACTATCCTTAAAGAACCCTACATACATACATGCCTTGCTAGTTAGCAACCCACGTACATGTTTAGTTGGCTCAAAAAAATAATAAATCCCCACATTTCAGGCGGAGTTGACGAGTTCCCTAGGTTCCTAACCTCCTATAGCCCGTTCATAACTACTCCAACTGTCAAAAGGGAGTATAAAAGAGAGCCTTGGGATGGAGGAAAAACATATCAAATAAATGCACCCTTATATTATCATTTTCCTTATAGCCCTACAAGCCCCTATTTCCCCTTGTTTATGATATTGTCGTTCCCCCCTGAAAACCCTTATTTTCAGTATTTGTGTTTCCCCCTATCTTGTCAGGAAGAAATCCATTGCTTCCTTGGACATGTTGGAACACAAAGCTTTGGAGGTTGTGTCATATTTGGCCTTGGGTGGAGGAACTTGGAGCCCAGTTTCTGGATTGTGTTGCAATAGTTACAGTTTTTAACCAACTTCTATGTTGTTATTAATAAAATATCTCCCATACAAATGTGACACAATCGTTGATCAGAAGCTCTGCGGCTAGATTTTTCTGCAGTTGTTTCAGTTGCCTAAATATCTTGGAGGTTCTCTCTTTGGCATGGGTTGGGGAGATGCATCCCCCCCGACCTCCCCTGTGTTAAGCCCTAATATTGGCTCATTACCCCTTAATTGGGGCATATTACATTGGTAATGTTATTTTATTTCTGTCAGCTTTATTCCATTAGTTTTAATTATACCTCCTAGTCTCCTATATATACCAAGGAGACACTTTCATTTGGAATCATCTTGTACTTGAACATTTATGTAGGGTAAAAGGAGGTTTCCCCCTCGAAGAGGCTTATTATCTAAAATTGTCTCTTTTTCAAGGCATTGAGTACTTATTCTAAGGTTTTTCTATGCTATATTGATATTTGGTTCTTAACATATGGTATCAAATCTCAAGGTCTTGGGGTTTCGCTGCTACATCTGAGACACCGTGGAATTTTCACTATAACTTTTTTTCTACAATGATTCAGAAGGAACGGCTTGGAGGATATTTAGTAGACAGATCAAGGTACTTTGGGTTAAAAATTCAACACCTGAGGCCTTATACTTTGGTAGATACAGCCTTTGTAAGATAAGGCTCTGGAATCATCCTAAATTGATTCATTGTGGAATTTTTGCTATAAAAAATTTTCTGTAATGTTTCAGACCCTGAACTATGGAAGATATTCTCAGAAATTAGTAAGGTATCTGTGGTAGCAATTCCAGCTTCTGGGTCATCGTAAATTTGTAGATACACCCTATGGAAGATAGGGTATCTGACTAGTCCTATTGGCTAGTCTCAATCATGTGTTCTAGGTAACACAATCATAAATTCTTCCTAGAGTATCCAAATTGAGTGATACTAGTTGCATTGGATATTTGACAGACCGTAGTAGTTTTGGTACCAGTTTCAGAATTTTATATCAATTATTTTGTGTAGGGCACGCTATACAAGTGAGATCTCCTGGAAAGGCCAAAAATCAGCAAGTTGTGGGGAAGTTACCATAAATTCTACTTGGCACATCCAATTTTTATCAGACCTATGGCATTGAAAAGAAGAAATATCAGAGACCTATAAAAAATAAAATTTCATACTCATAAGGGCCGAAATTTTGGAGATACAATAAAAGGAAGATTGTATAGAAGAACCACCTCAAAATCAAGGTTTAAAGTGATACTTGGACAACATGCCACCAAAAAAGGGAACTACTACACCAAATAAGCCTCCAGACAATCCTACTTGGACTCTTGATGAAGGTGAAGAAATGCGTAGGGACATAAATGATTTACAAAAGAAGACAGTAACAAAAGATGAACTACAAGAGATGATGGATTCAACAGAAGCTAAGTTTGAGGCAATAAATTCTAAGATGGACACTTTAAAAGGGGAGATCATGGAAGGATTGAAAATTTTCCTAATAGAGAGGACACCTGAAAGTCAAAATGTATCCCATGAAATTCATGATGAGGACACAAGGAAGGTGAATCAAGAATGGAGAAACTCCAACTTTGGGTTGAAGACCAACCACATTCCTAAGATCAATATGAGGAAGTTTGATGGCAAGGACCCAATCACATGGATACTTCAGATGGAGAAATTATTTGATCTACATAATGTGCCACATACACAAAAGGTACGAATTGCTTCTTTATATTTAGAACCCAATCGATTTGTATGGTATCGATGGATTTGTTCTAGCAAATCACTTGTCACTTGGACAATTTTCACAGAAGAAATGATAGCACACTATGAGGATACAAGGAGCAATACTTTCTTTAGCCA
>JASDQU010244126.1:25458-37400 GCA_032191745.1 Picea mariana | reverse complement strand
AGCATCAACAACAAGTTCTCCAAATCCTAAAGGACAACCTGACCATGGCACAAAATCGCATGAAACAACAAGCAGATCAACATCATAGTGAAAGAAGTTTTGAAGTAGGGGATTGGCTATTTTTAAGACTACAACCATACAAACAGTTTTCCCTCAAGCAAGCCAAAAAGGATAATAAATTATCACCAAAGTACTATGGTGCTTATAAAGTGTTGCAAAATATTGGAACTATGGCATACAAATTGGAGTTTCCTGCATCTTCATGAGTACACCTAGTTTTCCATGTTTCATGCTTAAAGAAGGTTATAGGTGACAAGATCCTAGTTCAAAATATATTGCCAGAACTTGACAAGGAAGGAAAAATCATATTGGATCCTGAAGCCATCACTGACACAAGAATTCGCCAGCTGAGGAATAGATCCATTTCAGATTATCTCATTAAATGGAGGAAATTATCGGCTGAAGATTCCACTTGGGAAGATGAGTCTTTTATACAAAAGCATCCAGAGTTACTCAAGCATTGCGTACAACACTTGTCTCAAGGGGAGGGGCATGTTAACCCCTAATATTGGCTCATTACTCCTTAATTGGAGCATATTACATTAGTAATGTTATTTTATTTATGTCGTCTTTATTCCATTAGTTGTAATTATACCTCCTAGTCTCCTATATATACCAAGGAGACATTTTCATTTGGAATCATCTTGTACTTGAACATTTATGTGGGGTAAAAGGAGGTTGCCCCCTTGAAGATGCTTATTATCTGAAATTCTCTCTTTTTCAAGGCATTAAGTACTTATTCTAAGGTTTTTCTATGCTATATTGATATTTGGTTCTTAACACCCTCCTCCTCCTGATAATTTTTCATTCCAGGATCTTATTGCTTCATACCCAAAATCGACAAAGTCTTCTCCCCCCAAGTTCATGAAAAAACTTGACGAGAACCCAAAGGTCCCTATCCATCCCTTGTCAACGCACCCTTTTTCTCTTCGGCTAGCTGAGAATGGTCTGATTGGCCAATTTACAGGAATATTTCCTTCACCGAAAGCCATGACATAATGGTTAGTTATGAACTGGAAGAAAATGATACAAGGGAAAATGTACTCATCATCCTGTGGTAAGGGTTTTTTTGTCTTTCTATTTGAAAAAAAAGAAAATCAAGATTCTTTAGAAATGGACCTTACTTTATGGGATCAAAGGGAATGTATTTACATAAATGGACTCCAGACTTCATCCCTGAAAACGACATCCCTTCAGTTGTCTCAGTTTGGGTTCATCTTTCAATTCTTCTGCTCCACTGTTGGAATGATGAAACCCTTCAAAGTATTGGGAATATCCTGGGAAGATTCATTGATCGACCCAAACCATGAGATGGTATGCAAGCCTGTGCGTGAATCTGCGTAGAGGTAGATCTAGAAAAAGGACTTCCAAAGGCCATCCAGTTAAATATGGATAACTGGTCTTACATCCAACAAGTATATTATAAACTGGATGAAAATGATACAAGGGAAAATGTACTCAAAATTCTGTGGTAAGGGTTTTTTTGTCTCTCTATTTGAAAAAAAAGAAGACAATAATATAATATTTAGAAATGGGCCTTATTTTATGGGATCAAGGGGAATGTATTTAAATAAATGGACTCCAGACTTCAGCCCTGAAAATGACATCCCTTCAGTTGTCCCAGTTTGGGTTCATCTTCTGATTCTCATGCTCCATTATTGGAATGATGAAACCCTTCAAAGTGTTGGTAATATCTTGGGAAGATTCATTGATCAAGCCGAACCATGAGATGGTATGCAAACATGTGTGTGAATCTGCATAGAGGTAGATCTAGAAAAAGGACTTTCAGAGGCCATCTAGTTAAATCTGGATAACTGGTCTTACATCCAACAAGTAGATTATGAACAACACCCCTTCAAGTGAAAAACTTTCCATGAATATGGGAACTTTGTTAAGAACTGTCCATAGAACAAATCAGATCCCCCAGAGGAAAGAGATCAAGAATAGTGGCAACAAAAAAGGAAAAAAACTTCAGGGAAGGAAGTTCATCAGTCAGATCCAGCTAAAGGAGGTCCTCCTCCTCCTTGTCCCCCCTAGATCTCTTCTTCCGAAGGAAATAGAAAAGGTGAAACAAGTAGAAATCCATTTGAAATCTTTCATAATTTAAAGGAACATATGGGAGAATCAAAGGAAAATGGAAAGGAATCTGAAGAAGGAAGTAAAGGGAAAAAAAATATCTATATGGAGACACCTTCCCAATCTGCACACTCCAAAAATGGTGAATCTTCACCAAGCATCACCCTTATCCCATCTCAGTCGGAGTTACAAGAGAAAGAGGAAGGGAATGTAGAAGACTTTGAGGAGGAATCAGAACTAGAAGCATTGCAAATTACTACTCAGAGGAAAGTTGGAAGGAAATCCAACCGCAACAGAAGAGAAAATGAAGCTGACAGGGACAAATAGCTTGGAATACAAACTACTCTAGAATGGATCATTAAAAAGGATAAAAATCAAGGAAAAGGGCACAGTCAATTAGGGAAAAGCGCAACACAATCTCAACCCACCAAAGGGGGGGTCCAAATCATCAGGTAAATAATGAAGTTAGTCTCCTAGAATTACATAAGAATAGGTAGTAAAGAAAAGAAAGAAGCAATGAAAAAATTAATCAGAAGTGAAAAACCTAAGATCCTACTAATCTAGGAGACAAAAATAGGGGAATTGAAAACTCTCAATGAAATGAAGAATATTTGGCAAAAAATTCAAGAAAAAACGCTAAGGTCAAGGGGAGCCTCAGGGGGAATTGGCACCTTTTGGAATGTTGATCTCTTTCAGCTGGAAGAAAGTCACAAAGGTTCAAACTGGATAATGGTAAAACTGAATTGTCTTCCCACGGGTATGATCTTTCATCTTTTTAATGTATATAAGTTGAATTTCTATAGGAAAAAAGCAAATTGTTGGGAGTCTCTATTAGGCCTAGAAGCTATGGGGTATGCACAAAACTGTATAACAACTGGAGACTTTAACACCACAATTCGTATAAAAGAAAAAAGAGGGGGATCTATAGTTCAAGATCCATTCATAGAAAAAATGAAAGATCGAATGGCGATATTAGATTTGGTGGATGTTCAACCAAACAAAGGACAGTTTACTTAGAACAACAGGAGACTTGGTCCCGGTCACATGGATATAAGATTAGATCGCTTTATTATAAGCAGTTCCTTCTTCTCCAGAGATGAAATTATCTCCTCTTCAATCATTCCTTGGGATAGCTAGGATCATCGACCTATATCTCTTAGCTTTGTTAAAGAAGAAAATCTGGGGCCCATTCTATTTAAATTCAATCCTTTGTGGATGGAAAGAGAAGATGTTTTCCCATTACTTTCTAGAACATGGAGCCTATGGATCAAAGGTTCTCATGTTTATATATGGGAACAAAAATTAAAGTTGAATAAGGAAGCAACCAAGCAGTGGGTAAAAACCTCAACACACTCAATGAATAGTGATGTGAAGGGGTATCAGAAAAAGTTGGAGGAGATACAACATAAAATAGACAATCAGGAGGTTCAACCTGATCTTCTACATCAGGAGCAATCTACCCACCAATATTATTTAAATTCTTTGAAAGTAGAAGAAACAATGTGGAGGCTAAAATATAGAAGTCTTTGGCTTAAGGATGGGGACAAAAATACTTCATTTTTTCATAAGAAAGCAAGAGAAAGAAAATGGAGGAATAGGGTAGAAGAAATCAGAACTCCCTTGGGAGACATAACTTCTTCTTTTGAGGAGATACAAAATTTGGCCTCGATCCATTTAATTTGCTATATGCATAGGATAGTAGCTTGGATGCATAATTGTGTGAGCGATTCATTTCTCAGATACCAATGAAAATATCAGAGAAGGATAATCAAGAATTGAACAAATCAATATCAGAAAAAGAAATATTTTCAGCTATTCATCAATTCAATTCAGATAAAGCTCCCGAGCCATATGGGTTTACCGTTCATTTTTACAAAAGATGTTGGAAATTTATAAAGTTTGATTTAATCAGGATGATAAAATATGTGAAAAAATCCCATAGAATGGGGGGAGATACCAACTCTACCTTCTTATCCCTTTTTCCAAAATAAAAGAGGGCCTCAACATTTGAAATATTCCACCCAATATCTTTATGCAATGTGTCTTACAAAATCATGGCTAAAATTATAGAAAATCGGTTGAAACCCTACTTGAATTCTCTACTTCTTCCAAATCAAGGAGGATTTGTGGCTACTAGAAAAATATGAGATAAAATTATTTTTGGTATAAGAGGCCATCCATTCTAGTGTTAGCCATGGGGAAAAAGGCATGGTTGTAAAAATGGACATGGATAATGCTTTTGATAGAGTCAAGCATAATTTTCTTAAGGAAGTTCTGGAAATAATTGTCTTCAATAAAATGTTTGTATCTTTGTTGACGGGCGAAATTGACCGTCCATCAACTGGAAGATTGGATCCGGTCCAGGGTTGTCTAAATAACCCAATCCATTTGGAATGAACCACCCTGACGGGTTTAGCGGCTCCGTTATCCAATCTAAGTCCTAGGAAAACAAATAAAAACTATACTAAGGAACTAATTTAAATGAAAACAATAATTAAAACAAGCTAATAAACAAATCTAAACTACATATATACAATCTATTAATTAAATCATACAACTATAATTCTACAAAATTAAATGTTTAATTATTAACAGAATGAGCTTCACTTACAAATATACAATATTTACAAATTACATATTTAAATTAAAACCTGCAAAAATCATTTGTAATCTGTCCTAAGACAACGAAACTATTATTTTTTTATTTTTATAATTTTATGAAAAAGAAATAGAATAAAAACTAACTAAGCTAAACAACTAAAATAATAACTCTAACTATGAATCTAAACTATACATATATCTATCTAAACTACTTATATTATACTAACAAATTAACTATCAAATAACAAACAACAAACTGACCTGAAGTAACGCTTCAGGCTTGTCCTGTATGCAATAGTTGTTTTAGCTGTTCGGAAGGAGGAAACCCGCACTAGATTATCCACGAACTTCTCGTAAACAAGAAGCAGTTGTGCTCTTCAATTATAAATAACAGGACAAACAAGACATAAAAATAACAACAATTTTATAATCTACAAATCATCACAATTAGATAAATCTGTGTGTAACAATTTGTGCAAATCAATTCAATTAATGAAAAAGATAAACCTGTATTCATCAAATTGAATTAAAGTGATTGTTGTATTTTAAATAAGAGATATCAGATATGGACAACATATAAATCAAATCACATCAACATGCAATGAATTATGATAGCTAAAGTAGTCGATAATTAATTGCAAACTGATATGCAAAAAACCTGAAACAAAAGTTTGATATATTGAAAGCGAAAGCTGTTACAAGACATCAACTTTCATCTCAGTCTGAATCATAAATCCATAGTCTGATTCTCTCCACAGTGATGATGATCGTCTCCCTCATTACAAAAAAATAACAAGTATTTAAATACCTCCCACAGGGTAAAACATCCCTGTGGGAATTATCAAAACAATTTACAGAAAATCTGGAGATAATCTCCCAAGTCTGACTAAACTAACAACCTAAAACAAAACCATATCTAAAGTATCTCCTAAATTGCCACGGCATGCCCAATTGATCATTGTAATTCGTATGTACCTAAAAGAAGACAAAAAGAGACAAGTTTAGAGGATATTTTGTTGAGAAAATTATCAAAAATCTAATTTTTAAGACTAGCTACAAAATCTTGCAATTCTGTAGCTGGTCTAAATTGAACACAGAATCGTTTTAAAACCAATTCGAATCTTAAAAAATCATATTCTAACTATTAAACCAATATTTGATTGCTAATTAGAAACCAAATGAATCATTCAAATCAAAATTGTTATGCTAATTTGAGAGCAAACGAAATTGTGGTCAATCGAATGATAACAGAGATACATGCACTCTGTTTAATTTGTTATCACCAATTCGGGTAAACATAATCGCATTAGATAATTTGACAGTGATGAAATCATTTTCATTAACCAATTCCAATCGACACAACCTGTAGCCGGTTAAACAAATCATGCATGTAATAGTTTATGTTGCTTCAGCCATCAACAAAATCATTGTCGAATCCAAACGATATCAACAGAATTGATTTTTGAATTAATAAAACCATATCAAACGTATACAAACGATCATGCTAATCGTGGCACGCAACAATCATTTGCAAATCAAACAGGAACGAATCGAAACAGTTTGGGGTCGACACAATCGTTCTGAATCAACACAGCTCCACGATTTAGTAAATAGATCTTTGCACAAGTCGAACGTAATCAAAATCCAAACGAGAATACTGATTCAATACAAAACATAGTTGTTCATGTTTAATCAAGGTCAACAAGGTTGTTTTGAGTCAAACAGAACTAATCAAAATCACACCCAATCGACTATCCTAAATCAGACGAACAGAATTGATTCAAACCAATCAATTGCTTATACTAAGCTGGGCACAACAAAATCGCATGACCAAATCATATCTACATTTAATTTTAGCCAAAATAAATCTACTGTACAGGATCCACAACAAAATTGTTTAAACTATAACATAATCATTTCAAATGTATTAAAATGAACATGGCTAATTTTGAAAGCAAAACCAAATCCGTTAAGCAAACTTACAGAGAAAAGTCGATGTCAACACACATCCTGGTCATGATAACTTGGAATTGATGAAGGTTGTTGTCGCTTCGACATTCCTGAAGACAATGGAACTGGTGGTTTTTTGTTTCTTTCCACTAGCTTGTAACCTATGGTTCTCCTTCACCAGCATTGCCACCTGTTCCTCTAATTCTTTGACCTTTGATTGCAACAGGGGAACGTCGATGTAATAACGCTCTAGCCAAGCGTTACATTAGATACATGATGGTTTCTCAGGCTTTGATAACACAGGCGAGGGTTTGTTTAAGCCAACGGGGGTTTCATTGTGCAACTTGATTCCCGGGTAATTTGGATCATTTTTGAGGCACGGGGGCAAATTAGATACATAGTCATAGGGTTTCGTAGAGCATAGGCCATGGGAATAGGGGTACTCTTCAGCTAGGAAACGCTCGATATCGGAGTCTGAGTCCTCACTCAGCACTATGGGATTTTGGTCGATATTCTGTTTAGGTTTGTTTCGGGCAAGTCTCGATATCAATCAAGCATTTTTCTTTCCTTTGTTGTTGACAACATTGTTACCTCTACCTTTCTTACTCACTATCTTCTTGACAGCCTCAGCCTGGTCTTTTGTACACGGGTTGGTTATGATGTCGGGTAGGTCGATGCCAGGGAAAACCGAGGGTTTGGCAGGGGGTAATAGGATATGGAATGGCACAGGTGGCCCGACCATAGTCTCACTGACCACAGCCTTGTCGATTTGAACAGACTCCAGATTAGCAAAGCCATTTTTGGATAGAAAGGCTTGCCAATTATCGCCACTAAGGTTCAAATGGTAGACGATGATAAGTTTAATTAAGCCGTGGTGAAACAGGCTGCTATCAGCCTTCTCGCGTTTGAATCTCTTAGCCATCTTGTAAAGACTACGCAAGAAGTAATGTGGCATGTTCAACAGATAGCCCATGAAATTCATCAATAACCGGAGGTGATACAAAAATACTAAACCATACCGACCTTCACAGGTCACAAATTGTTTAACAATTACCAAAAGGTCATGCCACCTGGGTTTGAGGGTAGAAATAGGCACACCTTTATCATAGGACGCAACCTTTCGTGATACGAATAGCAAAGGCCACAGCACCTCATTGACTTTGGATTTTTTAAACCACCTTTCACCTGTAGCTGCTAGTCCTGTAGCAGAGCTTATGAACTCCTCATTCAGCTCGAGTTGTATGTCACCGACTTTATCCCTACACCCATCAAAGGTGAGGGTGAATTGTTGGGCATCCGAAAGGTTGAAACCCTCGAACCTCTGTATAAAAATGAGCCAACCATTATTTTCTAAATCCTTTCGAGCATTATCGAATAGTAACAAAGCTTGAATACCGTTTGGCTCTATGCGCACCACCGGTGCCATAGACAGGAGCACACGGTGAGCAGGGTGAGTGGGTAAGGGTTCGAATAGAGTATACGCAGGGTCGATAGCTCACAGGCTTGACTGAAAACTAGCAAAGGTGAACCAGGATAGGGGGAAAACAATAATGACAGAATGTGCGAAGGTGGTGGAGCTATTTTGGCCCATGCAAAACAGTCATATCCCATAGTACAACCGCTGGCGCATACAACGACTCAAACCACTATTGCATATATTAAAAACCATGCCATTCAATAATCAATGAAACCTATGGTAAGTCGACCAAACATTTGCACGAGCAATAGTTTTATCATAGCTTTAAAACCAAACAATGAATCGAAATCAATACCAAGGGTTTGAACATATTAAACATTTGTTGTGTGATATGATTTATACCAAGGGTATAACCACAACAACAATCATTTTCATGAAACCAATGTGTCAAGGGAATCGATCAAAGAACATATAGATCAAATCACCAATGCATCGCAAATTTGATCAAAAGAATATCATCGCAGTCTTGTAAAACGAAGTCATATTTAACCAATAAAGAATGCCAAATGAATAAGGATCTTGGAGTCTTGTCAATTGTATAACGATAAATAAATTGGAAACGCAATGAGCATATAAACAAGAGCGATCATAACAATCTAGTGATGTTTTTAATATGACTTTGAAATCAAAGTTTTCACGCTTGCAGTCATGAAAACAGGAACAAGGGCAAGTGGGCAAACGCATATAAAACAATAGTGTCGTTTTATTCGAAGGTTGTGACGAAAATCGAAGTTTGCAAAACTCTGGTGTAGGCAGCTTATAAGGACAATATAAAAATGTGAATTGGCTGCCAACAATGGCGACACACTGGGAGAAGCAGTTATCTCTGCCAAAAGAACAAATTCAGATTAGGATAATGAGAAAAATTCTGACTCAAAAATAACAACCAGAAAATCATGTAAACATCATCATTAACCAAATATTCCAGCAGTGTTTAAAGGATGAAAACTGACAACAGTCTTAAGACAAGCGAGCCATGATATTAAAGATAAAATCTTCAATACTGTTGACAGAGCCACTGCTGCCAGCAGGCGTCCATAGCCTCGACGGGGTTGCCATTTAACCCACTCTGATATCTGTATCCTGCCAAGAAGTTCTAGATCATAATAAAGGACATTTTAAGGTCAAGAGATTTCATACTTACGAATTTTCATATACCCGACATTGCTTCCCTGCCAGCAGGCCTGTTCAGTACCCCGGCGAAGTTGTCTTGGCGTCATGCATGCATTTACCCGCTGCCAGCAGACCTGTTCAGCATCCCGGCGGGTTTACAAGCACTTCCTACAGCTCTTTTATGATTT
This sequence comes from Picea mariana, assembly GCA_032191745.1. Taxonomy (NCBI): domain Eukaryota; kingdom Viridiplantae; phylum Streptophyta; class Pinopsida; order Pinales; family Pinaceae; genus Picea; species Picea mariana. The sequence goes on along the minus strand of JASDQU010244126.1, from coordinate 27,935 downwards.
AATTTTTTAAAGATATATAATTGAGCGGGGTGACGCTGAAAATTATGATTTTTTAGACATATTTTTACAGACCTTGAAAGAATTTTTAAAACTGTCCTTCATTGACATTCAGAGATGGTTTGTTTACAAAACCGACCTTCTAAGGCAGGGAGACATCTTCTGAGTCATTCCCTTAAGGAAAAGGGACAGCGTAAGAAGTTAATGGATGATCGTGACAAGGTTTTACTTACAGATTGAAATCAATAAACTTCTTTCAAACAACAGTCTTTTCTCAATTATGGATGTAAATTTCAGAAGTAGTTTATAATTGATGTTTAGACAAATTTTCAACAGTCATTTCAGAGGAAGAATTTTTTGTTTTCTTTGTCTGACCAGTTCATAATGCAGGTATGTGTATTTCAACAGCAAAAACTAGTAAGCATAAGGGAGAAATCAAAACACACCAGCGAAGAAAAAATTGGAAAGCAAAGAAATCCAAACAACAAAAAAAACAAATATGTACAGAAGGTGCATCTGAAAACCTCATGCAACAAATCCCTTGGGAGACTGAAAGAAAGTAGGAAAATCTTGTTTTATGGGAAAACAGTCTTATTCGTGGTACCTTAGGTCAGGGTTGATTCAGATATCTTTATCTCTTTATTTTTCCATTTAAGATTTTCATGACGATACTGCGTTTTTGAAAATAAATGTAAAACTAGAAGTAAAGAGAAAAGGATCAAGGGGACTTCCCTGACAATAGCCGTATTATGGTTCTCGTGGTGCGCCCACTTGCGTTCATGACTGCATTATTACAAAGAGAAATAGTGAGAAATAAAACTGAAAGAAAACCTATTCCTAAACCTACCCTAACTATTAAACGAATCAGAATACTACGTGAAGTCATGTTTCCAATGTAGCCATCGAAGTAACTCTAATCCTGCAATGGAAACAAGATCAAGCATTACTAATAAGAATGGTAATATATCAATAAATGATAGAAACATATCACACTTACCTTCATAATAATCATCTAAAAACAAAGTAAGCATGATCTTTCCATTCCCTTGAATATTCTTGTTGTATGAATCCTCCAGCCATTGTGCAATCTTGTCGTGATAAGGGTCATAATGGCATGGGCAAGTGTAAGTAGTATTAAAAAACTTGTCAGGAATATGAGGAAATAGAATAACCATCAACCAAGGCTGAAATGCCCCATCCTCCTGACAATTCTCTAAGTTTTCATCAATTTCTTCACATGGAGGATCTAAAAGAAACACGTCACACCTACTTCCAAGATACTTGGGTAAAAAGAAAGCAAGCTCAACTTTGTCTTTATTATGAATTTTTTTCATATATGAATATTGAAGCCATCCTAAGATCCTATCACAAAAATGCGGATGCAAACCATGACTTTGATGAAACGAATATATCAATGGGAAACTCATCATAGGAGGATTCGTGCAATCAATTGGATCATTGGTTTGAATATTTCCTTCGATGAGATTGATCATTTCAAAATGTGAAGTATAAACATTAAGATTCGAGCTAAGCAAAGAACGAATATGCAACTTAGAATGTTTGATCTCCATAAAATATAATGCATTGTCTTTTTCAACAATAAACTGTGTAAAATCATCTCGCAACATGTCCTTTTCCCATGTGAGTGATGAAAGTGAACAAGCATCAAATCCAAGTTTATCAATGTTAGGTTTGGAATTGATTTCACCAACATTTAGCATATCAAAAGGATATGATTGTGGTGGAAAAGAGTAGTATGTTGTAGGTAAAATGTCAAGTCCACCAGAAAATAGATCAGGATATAAAGAATAAAAAGAATAAGAAATAAGCAGATGAAAAGAATCTCTTGAACTATGATACTCAACAATGGTATTCTCAAGGCAATTCTCTTAACTTTCTTTAAAACTCTCACTCTATTTTGGTGACGAATTCCTCAACATAATATGATCATCTGGACTTGCCTTTTGTGTGATAGATAATTTAAAATTTATGTGACAAACATCTAGTCTTTCCTGTGAACAAAGTGCATTTTGAGGATGAAGGTTTAAGGTTTCTTCTTCTAGTTGTATATCTTCTTCTCTAATCAGTTTCATAGGAGTACTAGAACCTTCAAGATGACTTTTGTTACTTAAGTGTTCTCCAATGACTGATTTCAAATGTTTTTTAGAGCATGAGTCAAAAGAATGAGGATATTCACCTTGAGCCAGAAATGAATCTTCTCCGATACTGTTTGAAGACTGAAAATACAATGGTTCAAAGGAAAAACCAATTTGGTTGTCAATAAGGACTTGGTCAATAGATTCTACCTCCCTAGCTTGTTCAACATTATCGAAAGAATTTTTCTCTTCTTGCGAAGAAGATTGTTCTTGCAGTTGAGTGATAGGATTTGCAATTGGTTCTTCATTTGTGGTTGAACATGACTGAATGGAAGGGATGGAAGCATAATAGAAGAGATTTAATGCCAATGACATGTCATCGAG
>JASDQU010244126.1:7011-17750 GCA_032191745.1 Picea mariana | reverse complement strand
GACAAGCGAGAGACTGTCTCGTTGGGAACATCGGGTAATGAGAAGTTGAAAGCATGTTCCAACATAGCGATTTGGGGAGCCATGGGGGAAATTGATTACATTTAAAATAAAGGCTCCTACAAGGCCAGCTTGTCAGTTGACCCTCCTTCTAGCGCCATTTGTTGACGGGCAAAATTGAACGCTCGCCAACTGGAAGAGTGGATCCGGTCTGGGGTTGTCTAAATAACCCAAGCCGTTTGGGATGACCCACCCTGATGGGTTTAGCGGCTCCGTTAGCCAATCTAAGTCCTAGGAAAACAAAAGAAAGCTACACTAAGGAACTAATCTAAATGAAAAAAAAACAACTATTAAAACAAACTAATAAACAAATCTGAAATAATATATACAGTTTATTACCTATGGTATATAGCAATAATTCTATAAAATTAAGTGTTCAATTATCAACAGAGTTAGATCCAATTACAAATATACAATATTTACAGATTACAGATTTAGATGAAAACCTGCAAAAATCATTTGTAAGCTGTCCTAAGACAACAGAATTGTTGTTTTTTTATTTTTATAATTTTATGAGAAAGAAATTAGATAAAAAAATTGTCTAATCTAAGAAACTAAAATAATAATTCTAACTAAGAATCTAAACTATATATATATCTAAACTACTTTAAATAACACTAATAACTAACCTGTAATAACACTTTCCAATTTGTCATGTGTAAAGAATCCGGTTCAGCTGTTTGATGGGAGGAAACCCGCACCAAATTGTCTGCAAGGTTCTCGTAAACAGGAAGCAACAATGCTCTTTTGAATATCAATAACAGAACAAACAAGACATAAAATTGACATCAATCTTATGATTTACAAATCATCACAGTTAGATAAATCTGTGTGCAAAGATCTGTACAAAATGATTCATTTAACGAAGAAGGTAAACCTGTGATTCCTTAAATTGAAACAAAGTAATTGCTGTAATTTTAAAATAAGAGAGATCAGATATGGACAACACATAAAACAAGTCACATCAACCTGCAACGAATTACAATAGCTAAAGTAGTCGATAATTAATTGCAAACTGATATGAAGAAAACTTGAAATAAAAGTTTGATATATTGAAAGCTAAAGCTGTTACAAGACATCAACTTTCATCCCAGTCTATATCATAAATCCATAGTCTGGTTCTCCCCATAGTGATGATGATTATTATTACAAAAAATAACAAGTATTTAAAGACCTCCCACAGGGTAAAACACCCCTGTGGGAATTATCAAAACAATTTACAAAAAATCTAGGGATAATATCCCAGCTCTATTTCTGACTCAAACTAACAACTTAAAATAAAAACCACATCACAAAAATATCTCCTAAACTACTACAACAAGACCAATCCATCATTGTAATTCGTATGCACCTGAAAGAGGACAAGAATAGACAAGATTAGAGGATATTTTATTGATAAAATAGTAAAAAATCTATTTTTAAGACTAGCTACAGAATCTTGCGATTCTGTAGCTGGTCTAATTTGAGCATAAAATCGTTTCAAAACCAATTCAAATCGTAAAGAATTATATTCAAACTATTGAATAACTATTTAATTGGTAATTGGAAATCAAACGAATCATTCAAATCAAAATTGTTATGCTAATTAGATAACAAACGAAATTGTGGTCAATCGAATGATAACAGAGATACATGCACTCTGTTCAATTTGTCATCACCAATTCAGGGTGAAGAGAACCGCATTAGATAATTCGACAACAATGAAATCATTTTCATGGACCAATTCCAATCGACGCAAAATGTAACCAGTTGAACAAATCATTTATGTAATAGTTTATGTCGCTTCAACCATTAAAAAAATCATTGTCGAATCCAAATGATATCAACAAGATCGTTTTTCAAATTAATAGAACTATATCAAACATATACCAACGATCATGCTAATCGTGGCACACAGCAATTGTTTGCAAATCAAATCAAACAGGAACAAATCGAAACAGTTTGGGGTCGGCCAAAATCGTTATGCAAAATCATATCAATCAATACAACCATACGATTTTTAGCAAATAGATCTTTTGCACAGGTCGAATATAATCAAAACCCAAACGAAAATATTGATTCAATACAAAATAGAGTCGTTCCTAGTAGATCGAGGTCAACAGGGTTGTTTTGAGTCTATTAGAAGCAAACGAAACTAATCGAAATTGAACCAAATCGACTATCCTAAATCAGATGAACATAATTGATTCAAAAACAAACCAAACAGAATAAAAAACCAATCAATTGATTATACTAAGCTGGGCATGAAAAAATCACGCAACCAAATCATATCTACATTAAATTTTAGCGAAGTGAATCTAGTGTACAGGATTTACAACAAAACTGTATTTGATGATCAAACTATAACAGATTCATTTCGAAAGTATTGAAATGAACAGAGCTAATTGAAAACAACTTCAATCAAACCTACAAAGAAAAATTCATATTGAAATTCATACCTTGACAAACAGAAAATAACTCGGTCATGATAGTTTGGAATTGACAAAGGCTGTTGCCGCTTCGACATTTCTGAAGACAATCGAACCGGTGGTTTTTTGTTTCTTTTCACTGGCTTGTAACCTATCTCTTTCTTTTGACAGCACTGTAACTTGCTCCTCCAACGATTTGATCTTTGATTGCAATAAGGGAACATCGGTGTAATAACGCTCTAGCCACACATTACATTGTATGCATGATGATTGCTCGAGCTTTGACATAACAGGCGAGGGTTTGTTTAAGTCACCAGGGGTTTCATTGTGCCACTTGATTCCTCGGTAGTTAGGATCGTTTTTGAGACAAGGGGGTAAATTAGAGACATAGTCATAGGGTTTCGTAGAGCATAGGCCATGAGAATAGGGGTACTCTTCAGCTAGGAAACGCTCGATATCGGAGTCCGAGTCCTCACTCAGCATTACGAGCTTTTGGTCGATATTCTGTTTAGGTTTGTTCCAGGTGAGTCTCGATATCAATCGAGCATTTTTCTTCCCTTTACTATTGACAGTAGGATTACCCTTGACTTTCTTACTCACAGGCTGCTTGATGGCCTCAGTCTTGTCTTTTGTACACGGGTTGGTTATGATGTCAGGGAAAACCGAGGGTTTGGCAGGGGATAAAAGGATATGGAATGGCATGGGTGGCCCAACCATAGTCTCACTGACCACAGCCTTGTCGATTTGAATAGACTCCGGATTAACATAGCCATTTCTGGATAGAAAGGCTTGCCAATTATCACCATGAAGGCTCAAATGGTGGATGACGATGAGCTTAATCAAGCCGTGATGAAAAAGGCTACTATCAGCCTTCTCGCGCTTGAATCTCTTAGACATCTTGTGAAGACTACGCAAGAAGTAATGTGGCATGTTCAAAGGATAGCCCATGAAATTCATCAACAACCGGAGGTGATACAGAAAAACCAAGCCATACCGACCTTCACAGGTCACAAACTGTTTAATGATTACCAAAAGGTCATGCCACCTAGGTTTGAGGGTAAAAATAGGCATACCTTTATCACAGGACGCAACCTTTCGTGATATGAATAGAAAAGGTCACGACACCTCGTGGACTTTGGAGTTTTTAAACCACCTTTCACCTGAAGCTGCTAGTCCTGTAGCAGAGCTTATGAATTTCTCATTCAGCTCGAGTTGTATGTCACCGATTTTAGCCCTGCACCCATCAAAGGTGAGTGTCAATTGTTGGGAAACAAAAAGGTTGAAACCCTCGAATCTCTGTACAAACACCAGCCAACCACTGTCTTCTAAATCTTTACGGGCATTATCAAATAGCAACAAAGCTTGGCTACCATTTGGCTCTATGCGCACCACTAGTGCCATGGACAGGAGCACACGGTGAGCAGGGTGAGTGGGTAAGTGTTCGAACAGAGTATACACAGGGTCGATAGATCACAGGCTCGCCCAAAAACTAGCAAAGGTGAACCGGGATAGGGGGAAAACATTAATGACAGAACGTGCGAAGGTGGTGGAGCTAGTTCAACCGATGCAAAATAGTCATATCCCATAGTACAACCGCCAACGCATACAACGACTCAAACCACTATTGCATAGGTTAAAAACTATGCCAATTAAACAATTAATAAAATCTATGATACGTGGACCAAACATTTGCGGGTAATAGTCATAGTTTTAAAACCAAAGCAATAATTCGAAATCACACCAAGGGTTCGATTATATGAACTATGTGTTGTATGAAATGAATCACACCAAGGGTGTAACCACAACACCAATGTGTTTTCATGAAACCAATGTGTCAAGGGAATCGATCAAAGAACATATAAATCAAATCACCAATGCATCACAAATTCGATCAAAAGAATATCATCACAGTCTTGTAAAACGAAGTCATATTAACAAATAAGAATGCCAAATGAATTAGGATCTTGGAGTCTTGTCAACTGTATAACGATAAGTAAATTGGAAATGCAATGAACATAGAGACAAGGGTGATCATAACAATCCAGCGATGTTTTTAATATGACTTCGAAATCAAAGTTTTCGCGCTTGCAGTCATGAAAACAAGAACAAGGGCAAGTGGGAAAAAACATAAAATAATAGTGTCATTTTATTCGAAGGTTGCGACAAAAATCGAAGTTTGCAAAAATCTGGTGTAGGTAGCTTATAAGGACAGTATAAAAATGCGAATTGGCTGCCAACACACCCTCATTGACATCGCTACTTGCAAATGATCAATTTTTTCACTTCATTGGTTCCAAATATCCCCTGATTTGATTATGAGACATATCTCCATTATGTATCCATCCATGGTTATGATACGATTTTACATGGATCCATTGTGTGTTTTCTCATGGCCATGATTGCTACTTGTATACATATCACATGGATCCATTATGTATAGTTTTTGTGGCCATGGACATCAACTATACTGTCATTACTCATGGATCTACATTGTACTTGATTTGGAGGTCATTCTTATATCACTCCTGAGCATGGGTATGCCTGATCTAGGAAGATAATACTCTTACTTGATTTCTGTTGTCAGTTCTGTTCTTGGATCGACTGTTTGGGAACTTTCAATTGGAATTACTTCAATGCATCCTTGCCTCTCAGATTTATAATGTACTTCAGCCACTAGTTTCTCTTCTAACCTCGAATATTAGGGGGCATATGTTATAGAACAAATTGCCACACCAAATTGCATTTGTGAGATGACCTAGTCCATTCCGTAACTTGCAGACCTAAATCCCACTCTCCTTGATCAAAATCATCTAAAAAAAATACTTTTGTTGACATACTCTATTCACCCATGTGATAACTATGTATATACACTATTTTTCAGTGTACAAACTGCGTATATACACTATTTTCCAGTGTACAAGATGTGTATACCCCCAATTTTGTGAAATAATAAAATATTTTGTAATTTTGGGTGGGGCTTTCGAGTTTTCTCGTTCCATAAACTCATTTGGCCCATACCTGATGGAATATAACCATATAAAACTCTTTAGAATGGTTTATAAGCACCTATGGGGGTATGGATAAGGGAGATGAACTTGGTGCAATATTATGCTGTCGATCTGCAAGATCCCCTATTCCTTGAACCTATGAGTAGCATCCCCTATATGGAAACATTTTTTCCATAATTCCTTCCTCTCTTATGTATGATCGTTTGGTGTGTTCCCATCCCTTCTGAGTTATTTGAGGAAGAATCACTTTGCTGAGTTGATGCTTGAAGGGTTTAGTGGAGGAACTAAGATGGTTGGTTTCGAGGCAGTGCCGTCGATTAGAGTTAAGTTTTTGCTTACCTACTTTTACTATTCAATAAAAGAGTTCTCTTTCCCTCCATATAAGTGTACTTTTTTTCAATCTATTTATATATACTAAACTTGATTTACAGATTTGAATTTACACATTATATGCATAAATTAATTTGATAAATACCTTGCTCCAATATATACTTGATCTTCTTTTTCAAGTTGGTACAAGCAAGAATCAAGAGCAAATCAAAGGTGGAGAGTGAGGATCTACATAAAATGTTTGGATGCAAGGTACATTATCTTTCTTTCTCCCTTCCAATTAGTTATTTATTTATAAGTTTGTATGTGGGAGGGTAAGTTTAGTATTTTAGATGTTGTCATTCTCTAGTGTTACATAGACCAAAGATCATAGGGTTTAGAATCCCACAACAACATGTGGAGACTATGGAAATATTATGAACCATAGAAGACAATGGTGGAGCTAGATTTAGAATATGTGTATGTAAAAATGTGCAGGAAGGGAAAGAAGACACTTGTAGCATACGAGGATAAAAATAAAAAACAATTAAAACTTATGCGGGCCGTAACTAGCAGCCTGAAGCCCCGTTAAAGGTGAAATTGTGAAAGATCGTTTAGGAGTAACAAACATACACAATTGAGATTCTACAAAAATCCCAAGGGAATTGGTGTAGGGTTGCATGAACAAGGATAAAATTGCTAAGTCAGAAGAAAGTCCGAAGGGGAAAGTTGTCATTTCCAGAATGCTTTAAATTTTGACTAGAGTGTTGGTTTGACAATATGAGAGTTGTTGTGAATTCAATGTTAGCACTATTATCTATGTCATGTAGAAATTTTTTCTTGGTTCATGGTAGATTTACCTTTGTGAGTAGAAAAAGTTGGTGTTTGATATTATTTACATAAGGGAGAAAGATGTACAAAAGGGTCAAATTGACGATATTCGATTTCCTATAAATTTATGCTCAGTGCCCAAAATTGAGAAATAAAGTAGTGATTGGAAATCTATTATATAGGAGAATCCAAATACCCACTTAGAATTTAGTTTCGAACTAGAGGATTCTCAAGGGATCAGGAGAAAGGTTTCTGGTGAACTTGAAGGACACCATTGAGTAGAATGGAATTTCAAAAGGTCATAACTCTCGGCTCATAAATCAGATTGAAGAATTAGTATGGTCATTATGAATGTAATGTAGAGGAAAATATGACAAAGGATCCAAGTTATTCAAGGCAACACTGAGTTTCTCAATAAAAGTTTGAGGAAAAAACAGAATTGGATTCCATGACTTGTGTAACTACTCAATGTGAGTTTTTTTCCGAATAAAGTCAAGATTTGGAGAAACATCCCTAACTAATAGAGATGAGTACTAGAGGTGATTGTTGGGTGAGGAGGAGTACTGAAACTCATGATAGTGCCTATGCATAAGTATAGATGCACATTTCAAGTGTAATATCTTAACAAGATAAAAACATGTGAGCTTATTAATAATACATTAATAATAAGGAAAGGATCACTCTAGTAGAGAGTGTTGTGTGAGGGATTTCTATAAAGGGGCTAAGAATCCACAAATTAGGATTGTGTGGGGATAACCTAGAGTAATCCTAGGGTCCATTGAAAACATTAGTAGGTCCATATTGTGTAATTGGATAAAGAATAAAAGAGTTGCAAAGGGGAATCAACAGAGGTTCTCACATAAAGCATGAAGCCATTAGGTGAAGAATGCCACTAATGTGAACATAAAGACAAGAAAATAATGCATAGCAATGTATATACAAATATAGTGAAATCTACAAGCTTGTTGTAAGAAAAGGAAAAAGGATGTCATGATATGAGGTCTGACTCATGGAGTTGATGAGTCATCTCTATGTGCAAGTATATGAATGTAGGAAGAAAGTATTATTAGATATGATATAGCAATTTTTGTCTAAAAGTACCTAAGAAAGAGAGTTGCCTCTATTATCAAAATGCACATCAAAAGAAGGGTACAAGTGAAAATGGAGGGTGCAAAATTTTCATTTGGAGCAAAGTATTCTCGAATGGACAAGCAATGCTCCATATTGAATCACTCAATGAAGTGAAGAAAGGAATTTAAAATTGAGCAAAGCCATGGATACCAAAATATATTAGAAAAGATGACATAAAATAAATACTTCAGAATGTTGAAATGCCAATCGATGATAATGGTATTTTAAGACCGTTTTGGTCCAGGAAATGAGGAGTGGTTAATTAGATTGCAATGTTAATATTCAGATAGAGTAATGCATGTTAGAACACTATGAATATTGATAATTATAGCCAAAAGATGTTGGGATAGGATTCTTTGCATAAAGGAAGCGATTGTGAGATGGCATTAGAAGGTTCATAATAGGGGCGAGTGGTGCACAATTGAACATAATGGAAATGCATATGGAAGCGAGGCTCTATATTAATTCAAGGACATCCATCTACAACAACAAAAATAAATAAATGATTAAATATGAAATAGATATGCATTGGAGTGCATGATAGAACTGATGCATGATGCATACAATAAAGATAGAATGCATGTGTGTGGAATATGCATGAAATATCAAATACTTGGTGCATACTGATGTGCATTTATGCATGTGGACATGCTTGAACATGCAGGTGGCATGAGTATAGACTAAGAGTAGTCTGCTGATATATATATATGAAATAATGATGCTATGATATTTGAATAAACTAATGATAGATTGTGTATCGAGGAAAAATGATTATAACATGGTTAAAAAGGATGATGATATTGTTTCTTATGGTATCCATCCATACAAAGACACATGAGGATGGTGAGAATGTTGATCAAGAGGTTGGTGAAGGGAGCTTGTGAGATTCTACAAAGAACCAGTTGATTAGGTAGCCTCAAGTAAGGAAACAACGACCATGCAGGTATGCATTTGAAGTTCCTCACGATGAATAAATACATAAGGGAATTGAAGTAAGAAATCCCTCGGTTAAAGTTCAATATTTGGATTGATGGAAAGGCATATGGCCTTGAGTATATACATGTTGTGTGATGCTTGAACACAATTATGAGAAATTTAATTGCAAATTGTGTTATGTTGGTTATGAGATCATAACCAAGACAAGGCATGAGACATAGTCCTGTGATAACAATGAACACCATTAGAGATGACCTTGTGTAATGGCATGTTGAGGTTGGATATGGAAAGGACACAATGTCTTCCAAATGCATAATAGTTTTCCCCTATATAACTGATTTTTGGACTACAACCTTTTCGACGACACTGAATAACACTAAGGGATGATGTTCCTAGTGTTGTGTATGAGTTGAAGAGGAAGGTATCCAAATGATTAAATAGATTGTGGGGAAGAGTTCAGAGGATGCGTTGAGGCATTGGCTAGACCTTTGAACTCTCCATGGTAGAATACATGACATGAATATATGATATTCCGGAGTCAATGAAAGGATGCATTGGGTAAATGTGACCATGGGAATTGATACATTGGGTTTATTTATTGGTAATGGTTGACTACTGTTGGCGCAGGGGCAGACCCAGGGTTCAACTCTACAAGAGAGCACCAACAAAATCCTAACTACCGACCCTTTCGACAACACATGTGAAGCAGATGAATTCTCACCCGAGGTAGAACCAGGGGTGGTTGCAAGACTCAGGTGTCTGCAACCTTAGATGGGATATAGATCTATGATTATATCACTTATAGAGCACTTAGCATTGATCATTCATTAGTATTTAACCCTTATTATACTTCGTAGATAGCACAAAGAATCGCAACATTCACTTAGATCTAAGGTATCTTAGTACTTAGCAACAGTAAAATAGATTGGATCCAGTAGATCAGCACTAAGCATCTTTATAGATATCAGATCTACTATTCATACACATATAATGAAGCACAAAAAATAAGTAGATCTATCTAAATATATCAAATCACTTAGCCAAAGTAGAGATAAACACATCAAGTCAAAGCACAGAGAATAACACACATATTTACGTGGTTCACCCCCACCCTGGGGCTACATTTACCAAATCTTCTTCTTTATTATCGTCGACCAATCAGTTACAAGCACAGATCCATAGAAACCCTTACTTCACATAGGACAAAATATCTGTGCAGCTCGCTAGATCCTTCTTCCTTGCCTTTCAGTACAAAGCCTTCTATATCTTCACACAGGGACTTGCACTAAGATCTGCAAGTCTACACAGAATGCGCAAAAATCTCGATCACACAGATACCTTCTTGGCACTTAGCCTATATCACATAGATACAATACAATCATACTCTACTATATGCCTAGATGTCTATTTATACATTTACAAAAGTGGGCCTAAGAGTGGGTGAACCCACGGGCCGACATCCCTTTCCCATTACATATTCCCAAAACCCAAAATGTGCCCAAAAGTGGGCCGAGATTCTGCAATCTCCACTTCGTCTGGAGCTCGATCTTTGACAGGCTACCAAAGTACAAAAAACAGTCAAATATGACCAAGGGTTCCCAAAACTTGGTCAAGGGCCAACAGGCCCCCAACACTCACCTGTGACTCATCTCGAGTCACTCTGGTCTAAGCAATTACACCTCGAATGCCTCAAGCTTAGCTCGAGCTGCTTCGACCTATTACAATGCTACAACCTCTTTCTCAGTGAAATCCTGGATGAGTGCGCCATTGATTGGTCCTTCTAGGTGTTGTTCTGCTGTGATGATGACCTATTTTAGCTCAGCTCCTTGGCTTTCAACTTCAGTGAACAGTTGGCATGCCTTCTTTTGCACTGGTTGAAGCCGTTGAGAGACTTCCATCACTTTTCTCTGAATCGTGTGGATCTGTTGCTGGGCCATGCGTTTCTCTGGAAACCTCTTCATTATTTCGACTGGTGACAAGGTCTTCAGGTCCGCTTGTAATGTATCTGTGTGCTGCTTTGCTTCGTGGAGCTGCGGCTCCAATGCTTGCAACTCTGGGT
>JASDQU010244125.1:108549-126606 GCA_032191745.1 Picea mariana | reverse complement strand
ATGATAGAATATGTCTTTTAAAGGGACATAAACATAATGTTATCTCATCGGCTATATATTTTTGAATATTGGGGATCATCTTAGGTCTAAACATTAACTATGTGTTAGAAATAATAGATGTGCTCGTTTAACCATAGACAATATAGCAATATTGTCACCCAAACATAGACCGAAGTCACCTCGGAGCACCTTAACCTTGACAGAGAATAATTTTGGAAGCAAACCCAAAGCCTAATAGCCAATCAATGTAGTGTACCTCTCTCCAGCGCTAGCACACAAGGCAGAAAGTCGAAACCATAACCAATAGAAAGTCCAAGCCTAAACCGAGAATACAAGTTGTAGTAGTTGTAGATGCAGCTACTCCCCATACTTGCGCACTTACCCAGTTTCTACAGTGCGCACTTCTTCACTTCTGTAGTTGTGAGTTGTGTCCTCAAAATGAGCTCTGACGTCTTGTATTTATACTGCTTCTCCTGATCTGTCTAGGCCGACTTCTCATTCTAGAGGCTAAACACTTAATATTAAATATTTCTTTTAGCTGACTTGTCTTCTAGGGTTATGTCCAATGCTTTAGGGTTTATTCTTGCTTCCCGAAATATTCTATTCTCGTCAGGGTTACACGTGGAGGTAAATATCTCCGACATCTACATAATATCAACACTCCCTCCTAGCTAGGGAGGTATTGAAGGCAATGGTCTTGAGCACAAACATATCATTCAACCGGTAGCATCATCATAACCATACAATCTATCTCATGATTAGATCACGAGCACCATCATCACTATCAGTATCAATTGCATCATCTCTCGAATCCATACTCCATCTGAGCAATCATGTATGATGTTGAATAAGTCACTCACTCCACAAAGTGATACAAGAACTATTCTTCTAATCCAGACATACGTCCTAGAAGAATAAATGTCCTGGACCATTTTCTGCCTGGAGAATGTTTGTCCACTAGCATACTGACTATCCATTTAGCTGATAGTCATTTTCAACACTATTGATAGTCTACATGAAAATCAGAACAATGTCATTCAATAGAACACAATTGTGTATATCCATAGTAGTACACAACTACTATCTCGTGGTACACAACTACTATCCAGTGGTACACAACCACACCAAGTAGCACACGACTACTTAATCAGTGACACATGGTCACAACCAATGGAACACATCCACCACAGTAACATACATCTATTGTCTAGAGACATATAGTCTTCATAGCAATCATATCATCTGATATCAACCTGCATAGAAACAATATCATGATATAAATTGAATCATCTGGGCCATTCTTCCACTCACATCTATCTAGAAGAGCATCTACCCTCAGAAAGTAAAACATTAGTCATGGGCTATTTGGACTATTCTTCTCAAGCATAGAAGAATAATTGTCCCTAATTTATGAGCCTAGACCATTCACCTAACTAGGCCATTCCTCCGGCACTAAACATAGTGCAACCTGGATAGAATGATTCTGCCCTAGGGAATTCTTGTCCCTGATTGTTGAACCTGGACCATTCACCTAACTGGACCATTCCTCTAACAATAAACATAGTGCAACCTAGAGAGAATGAGTCTGCCCTAGGTTATGATTGTCTGGACCATTTCCTAAGGAAATGATTGTCCTGCACCAACCTCCAAAACGGACCATTCTTCGAAACTGCTTACAACTGTGAACTTCAAAAGAATGATTGTCCGATGAGGCGGACCATTCTACTTGACCACTACTCAGAGTGACTGCCAAGAAGAATGAATGTCCTAGACTATTCCCCCACATTGGCCTCAAGGGGAATCATTGTCTATGGTACATCAGCAATCTATCAAACCATTTTCATTACGAAAATGATTGTTTGATCTGGACCATTTTCTGAACTATAAAATGCCTGTCCATCAAAAATCTCAAACCACTTTCCGAACTGGAAAGGAACTGCTCATCCTGGACCATTTTTCGAACTGAAAAATGATTGTCCATAAATTAATAACACATCAGTGCTCCCTCCCAACCTAGGAGTAATCTCTTCCTTTTTCAATAAGGAAGTCGTCTCCACGATCCCCAGCTTGTTTCTTAAGTACGTAAACTTTTTCATCTTGGATCGAAACTTTACCAAAATAGTTGCTAACTACTCATCTGTGGAGATATATATTGGAGAACAACTTTTCTTTTCTGGACTTCATCACGGAGAATGTAATGCTTGATCTCAATGAACTTCGGTCTGTCATGGAACACAGGTTTTCTCTGAAGGATTCATATAGCTCTGATCATTACAATATATATCATGGTCAAATTCAACACTTCTGTTTCCTGCTAGCTCATGATATCGTGGCAAGGCTCAAACTGAAACATATCCAAGTAGCACTTCTTCTGTCATCATGAGAGTTTGCCATGGATTAGCAATCCATCATCCCAGACTTCTGAGTAACTATTCTGACACATTGTCTTTGTCATAGAAAGTTTTTCACCATGCTTTTGTTGTATATGAGATACTTTCCATCAAGTTGTTTGAATCCATACAAGGTCTTCTTATATATGCATACATGGGTCTCTTTCTGGTATACCTCAAAAACTTGAAATTGCTTTACATAAGATTTCTTCCTCAAATGCTCTATTGGGAGAGTAGTCAACCAACTGATGTAAACTTCAATCCATGGATATTGCAGGAGATATAATAGCTCAGATATAGGTATATCCGATTACGGGAACAAGTTGTTATCATAGTCTTCTCCTCCTTCTGGAAGAACCTCTAGTTCTGAATCTCGCAATGCTTCCATTCATAATCATTTTTCACAATTTCTTACATATATTGTTCTTCATCATATCTTCCATTTTTTCTGCTTGATTGCTTCTAGTAGGTTCAAACCAAGCTAGTAGTCTTGTGATTCTCGATATAATAACTGGTTGTTCTGGCTTTTCTTTCTTTCTTGGAATCTTCATGTTCCTCCTCATGTTTCTCTTTAGCTCTTGGGTCCATGGAGTCTTCTATAGATTCTATGCCTTGAAGATTCCAACTTCTTCCTTTCATCATGGGATCATGGATGTAGATGGACAACCAAGGATACTTTAAGGCTTATTTTTTAAGAAGACTTCTCCTGTACACGTGTTGCTTATCATGGTTGCTACTTTCAATAGGAACATGGACAGATACTTCATAATCCTCAATGGATCATATCATTTAGGATTAGCTCCATCCTAACCCTTGCTTCATGCATGAATGCATGCTCTTCTTTTGGAATTATGTAATCATCTCCCTCCAACTAAGAGAGTCCACGCTTTCGTCTGCATCCTTATTGCCTTCTACAAAGTGTCACAAGTCTTTTTCTAATTTCCTCTTGATTGTTGACTTCTTTTTCTTTTGATTTCTTCTAGTTCTCTTCAAGTTCGATTATGATTTTGGCTTATCTGGTAGTTGTTACTTATATAATAGCTTCCACATGAATTGTTGCCAAGGATTGTCAACATACTTCATCATTTTCATGTGTATTGCTTGACTTGTAGTCATCGTAATAACAATCCTTATCCTTTTATTCTTCCATAGGTATTGTTTTCCTTGAACATATTTTCTTCTAAGAAATAGATATACATGATATGTACATGAACTATGTAAACATGATATATACAAGAGCTTTGAAGAATATTGCTACCTTGACTTAGAAGAAGAAGTTTGTTTTATCCTGCTTGACTTTCTTTGAGGGTTCCCTTTCTTCAGCAACTGTTGCGTCCTCTGTTTCCTTCCTTTTCTTTAACTCGGGACAATGGTTCATGTAGTGACCATATTTTCGACAGTTGAAGCATTGTATCTTTGACATCCTTTTCTTGATTTGGTTTCTTCCTTGAGCCAAACTTCTTCTTATTCCTAAAATTTTTGAACCTTGTTGTGAAGGCTTGATCATCGTATTTCTTTTGGGTTTTCTCTTTTGCATTAATCCTTGATTCTTCTTGTGCACGACAAGTCCAAAGTTCTTCAAATGTGGGTACTCCTTCCTTTTGTTCATGCTTGCGGAAAATGTATCCCATGTCTTGGGAAGACCATTGAGTACTATATTTACCAGTTCCTTCTCTGAAATGATTTCTTCAATAGCTTGTAGTTGATCTCTTAACTGAGAGATTCTCACAAGGCATGATGTTATGATGTCATCATCATTCATTTTCATGTCACGGAGCTCATTCTTCAAACTCATTACTTGTCCAATGTTTATGACTGAGAAGAGCTTAGTTAGGGCATCGTACATCTTCTTAAATGAGTCAAGATGAGAGATGTAGGGTATCAAGTGGTATTTTACAGAGTCCACTATGATACGCATGGAATTGATTTCATTGTCCTTGAACTTCTCCATAATTGTAATGTTCTGAGGTTCCTTCTCTTTTCCTTCTTCAAACTGTGGTTCCACGATCTTTCATTTCACGATATCCAACACTTTATTCTTGGCAAGGATGAGATCAATCATTGTCTTCCATGCTCTGAAGTTAGAAGCCCCTTCTAACTTGTTTTCTGACTTCATAGAGTAAGTCATGACTGCATTGACTTGGCCAACCTTTGACTTTGACCAAAAACTGAAACTTGGCGTATTAGCTTGTTGAGAGTACCAAGAGGTGCATTGGGTTAGGGCGCACTAGGTTATCCAGAAATTAGGTCAATCTCTTTACGTAAGTTGCCTCAACAAGAGAGTGAGGGTTTTGTTGATGCAACAAAAATTGACTGCAACTGCAACTGTAACTGAGCAAATCCTCCCAATCTATCTTCCAGTGGTTAGATTGTCCGAAGATAGTGTGGGCCCATAACTTGTTAGAAATAATAGATGTGCTCGTTTAACCATAGACAATATAGAAATATTGTCACCCAACCATAGGTCAAAGCCACCCTCGAGCACCTTAACCTTGACAGAGAATAATTCTGGAAGAAAACCCTAGGCCTAATAGCCAATCAATGTAGCGTACCTCTCTTCAGAGCTAGCACATAAGGCAAAAAGTCCAAACCATAACCAATAGAAAGTCCAAGCCTAAACCGAGAATACAGGGTGCAGTAGTTGCAGCTGCAACTACTCCCAAGACTTGCGCACTTACCCAGTTTCTGCAGTGCGCACTTCTTCACTTCTGCAATTGTGAGTTGTGTCCCCAAAATGAACTCTGATGTCCTATATTTATATTGTGTCACCTGAGCTGTCTAGTCCGACTTCTCATTCTGGAGGCTAAACACTTAATATTAAATATTTCTTTTAGACGACTTGTCTTCTAGGGTTATGTCCAATGCTTTAGGGTTTCTTCTTGCTTCCCAGAATATTATATTCTCGTCAGGGTTACATGTGAAGGTAAATACCTCCTGCAGCTACCATAATATCAACACTATGTTGGGTTGGTTTCCTGTCAAGGCAACCCAGGCACTAGCAAAGACTTTCTTTGCGTGTAAATTTTGACAGCAGGCAATACAATCATTTTATCAAGGCATTATCAAGTACAATAAGGGTATCCCGATGTTGGGAAGGCACATACAACACTCCTCTACTTGGGCGATATTATTGATTGGGGATATTTATTGTGTATACTCCAATTTTTCGATCATGGAACAAAATACAAAAATCTAATCATTATCAAGTATAGTAAGGGCATATCTCGTCCTTGGAAAGGCACATACTACACTCCTCCACCCAACAACTTCTAAATGGGAGCATTTTAGTCGTTTCCATTTAAAGGATAATTTGTTCTTCAAGTTAAACAACCTTTATGTGCCACGAGGAGGATTAACGAATGCACATTCCACACATTTGAGAAAAAATAAGACTTTGCAAAATCTTCAAAGATTCTTTTATTGAACACACGACATAGTTGCATTTGCAGAGGGATGTCACTATTGTGAATGTAGCAAGGAAGATATTACATCATCGTTACAGTGTCCAAGCATGATGGAGGACAATGAAACTTAGGCTAAGTTGATTAATTAAATGATTTCCTAAGTCTAACTTAGGAAAACAATTGTTGATGTGTTATAATCTTCAGTTGACTTTATTGGGTGTTTTTTTCTAAAGTTAAAGTGAAAAATAATTTATGTTGTGGTCTTTTAATCTTGACCATTGATCTCATCTTAATGGAGAGATCATATCTCATCCCTCCATCACTTTGGATATTAGGGTTTCACTCACTCAACAAAGTATATGAGCAGATCGACTTGGATAAGGGGGCACAGTTGAGAAAGAGGATTTGATTTGAGAGAGAGATTGAATTGCAAGTTTGTTGGGAGATTTTTTGCAGGAGGACAAAGGAGACATTGATTGGTGGATCGACTCATTTCTTCACCAAATCACGGAGATATACTTAAGATCTGACAAGGCCATGAAGAGTGATGCAGGAGGGTCGTATGATTACGCAGAGGCTCACCTTCCTTGCTTTTGTTTCGTTCTAGGAGGTTTTGGAGGATTCTAGGAGGGTCATATGATTCTGTTGAGAAGGGTTTTGTTGAGTTTGTTCAGCGATTCACTGAGGTCGATTTATCCTTTTAAGAGATCTCTATATTTTCCTTCTTATTAATAAAAATCCATAGATCTGTTGCACCGGTTTTCCCATCTTGGGTTTTTCCGGGGACTATTGTCCACAACTAAGTGTATACATTTGATGTGATTGGTGTCTTCATTATTTTCAGTTCCTGGTAATTTATTGTTGTTGTGTATTTAATTTATTGTGAAGGAAAACCCTGAATAATCAGTTAAAATTAATTTTGATTGGTTTTAAATGAACTGGGTTTCAGAAATTTCACATGGTATCAGAGCAGGATTGTTAAAAAGGCATTATCACAAGTGGGTTTTCAAGATCCAAAAGAAATCTGAAGTTTCAGGAATAGATTTAAGGCAGCATAAAATAGAAGTTTTATGCTTCTCTTTTATGTTGCGCTAGGGTTTTAGCATAAAAGAGAAGCAAAGGTAGGGTTTGAGTCGTGAGGGTTTGAACATAACACTTTCAGAAAATAGCCATGAGTTTGAGGGTGGAAGACAGGTTACAAGGGGCTCAGAATTACCCCACTTAGAAAGAAAGGATTACAATGATATTGGAAGTCAATGATGTGTCAGAGCATGTCAATGACAAGGTAGCAGCTCCCACAGGTGCAGTTGAATTGGTCAGCTTGAGTAAAATTGAGGCTAAGGCAAAGAGCTTGATTCTTGATGGGATAAAGGACCATGTGGTCCCACAACTCTCAAGAAAAGTTGAGGCAAAATATATGTGGAAAGCCCTAAGTAACCTCTACCAAAACAAAAATGAAAACAGAGTGATGTCTCTACGCAAGCAATTGTGTGGGACCAAGATGGCCAAAGGTGAGGTTGTGATTTCTTATATTACCAAAATAAATCAAATCAAATATGAACTTGCAACAGTCGGGGAAAAAACTGAAGATCCTGAGCTTGTGCATATTGCACTAGATGGTTTCACTAAATCATGGGACGTTTTTGTCTATGGTGTCGTAGCTCAAGAGAAGCTCCCTGATTGGAAGCGGTTGTGGGATGATTTTGTGCAGGAAGAGATTAGAATTGGTCAAGTAGGACCATCATCTTCAACTCATGCAGAGGAGGAAGAAGGTTTGGCCCTTGCAGGCAAAGCAAAGGGAAAGAAGAAGAAGAAAGTGGAATGAAAAATATTAACTTCTCAAAAGTCAAGTGCTTCCAGTGTCACAAGAACGGACACTTTGCATCATAGTGTCTAGAAAGGAAGAAGAAGAATAAGCCACAAATAGCAGTTTCAGCATCAGTGGATGAGTTTTTCAAGTCATTTGAGGAGGATTTATGTGCCATAGCCTATATGTCTAGTGCAATTGTTCCATAAATGTGGTTTGTAGATAGTGGTGCATATTATCATATGACAAGGCGCAAAGAGTGGTTTACTGGGCTACAAGAGGGAGGCGTAAATATAGTCATTGAGTTAGGGGATGACATGCGTAAGGAGTTGGCACAATCTCATTTCAGAGAGAGTTTAAGAAACCACTATGTTTCAGTGATGTGTTATATGTTCCAGGGTTGACCAAGAACCTCATCTCAGTCTCTACTCTAGAGGACAAGGGATATGAGATCACTTTCTGTAAATGAAAGGTGTTCATTAGACCCAGTGGGTTAGGTGAGAAGATGGACAAGATGATTGGGGTTCGAGAGAAGAAGGTCTACAGGTTACAGGTTCATCCAGGAAGAGCATTATCGAGTATCACCACAAATATAGGTGAGTTGTGGCACAGGAGGATGGCACACATTCATTTTGGTGTTTTGGGGCACTTAAGGGAGGAAGTCACTGGATTGCCTAAGATTACCGCTAAGAAGCATGACCCCTGCAAGGGTTGTTCATTGGGCAAGTAATCCGAAAAGATCTTTTAAAGACTATGGTTGAGTTTTTAAAGCATGAGTTCATTAACCATTTAGGAAGTTGATGAAAGAGGAAGAATTAAAGATTTAACATAGCAGCCATAAGAAGATATATAGATCTAGAAATAAGCACAAGAAACAGCAAAAGTTGATAACGGAGTTCGGCAATATCGCCTACGTCTCCGGGCCTTTGTCTCAGTGAGTGAGGCTTTCTTATTTCTCTTCAAAGCTTCAAAAGTACATCATAAAAGTGTCAAATGGATTACAAATTGATATGATTGTGTTCTGCTAGATCTCAAGAACCCAACACAACTAACAGAACTGAAAACGGATGAACGAAGCTCCCGAAAATGGCCCGCAAAGTTGCTCTCCTCAATGGCTTCCCTGCATAAAAATGGCTTTGGCTTTACAATTCTTCAGCATTTTCCTATTTTGAACCTCTCTAAGGTTGTCAAGAACCTATGGTTGATATAGGCATGAAGTGGGTAACAAAATCCCAACTTCCCCCCAAGATCTGGCCTTGAAAAGAGCTCCAGATCCTCTAAAAATGACCAAAATCTCTCAAAATAGGTTGAAACAACCATAAAAATCTTAATATATAGTTGAAAAACCCACAAATTGGTAAATATTGGGTGCATCCCCCTCTGTCCGGGCCCCTGGTCATATGGGCGCCCTCCATGTGGACCTGGTCTGGTGCTAGCACGTTGGACCCCTAACCGTCGACCCCTAGTCATGTGGCTTGGCCCATATGGCCATGGCTTATACCTCCATGCGCCCCTCTGCAATTTTAGCCCCTGGTTTCTAGCGTTGGTCACACGCCTTTGTCAGCGAGCTAGCCCAACCGACTGGGCGCTATCCACAAATTCACGCAATAGTCACAAGGTAACAGTGGTATGCATCGGGGCTAGGCCAAACTAACAGACCGCGCGCCAGGGTATAAACTGTGTGGGCATATGTAATAGTCCTATGGTGTTGCACTGGGGCCCCAACCCCTTTTCTCTGCCGAATAAACCTTAACCAAATTTTAAATGTTTGATTCACACATTTAATTGCAAGAACTAAAGTGGGCAAGCTGGTAGCCCGGCCCTGCCAAAGCGCTCACCCGGACCAGAGGTCACGGGTTCGACTCCCGTGGAGTCCATACAATGTTTCCCAAACTGTCTAGCCAACGGAGGGGTGCCACGTGGCACCATACCATTCGCTCAAAAATATGCCACGTGTCAGAGCATGATTCGACCACCTGTATGCCCAGTTAGCATGCCACTATACCTACCACGTCATTATATGGCCTATACAGTGAGCTGCCACGTCAGTGCTGTAGAAACTGTACGGACTAAACAGTTATCAAATTTTGTCTATTTGAAAAAACGAACAGATCGCGATATCTTCCGCATACGGTGTTTGTTTGAGCCCATTCAAGTTGTGTTGGGTTTGTAACGACGAGACCTACGCACACGTCCGTTTTGAAGCAATTCTAAGCACTTTGATTTTTAGGCCTTCCTAGACCCAATTTGTTTCTAGCGTCCATTTTGGATCACACCTCCCCACTAAAACCTTTTGGTCCTCCAAAAGGATACTAACTAGTCATCAATTGCGGGATAGGCCACCCCACTTGTTCTATGTCTTTAAACTATGTCCTGTGCACATGTCTCATCAAGATCAATTGTAAAACAACCATGATAACTGACAGCATATTGTTAGCCACTTGTACTCTGTCACATCTTACTAACGCCACTATCATCCATGTCGACAACATTACTAATTATAACATCATAAATATGACTGCAAACGAGCTAATATGTTTGTAATACTTGCACAACATTAGCTTATCTTGAAGCAAAGTATGATTGAACTTCCATTCTACAATCATCTCATGTTCTTGCTTAAGATCAATTACTTGATTTGGGACAATTATAGGTGTGTTGTTTGCATGAGTTGCCTTCCTTAATTGTTCCATTGTTTGAAGAGATTGATTTACTTTTAAATGAAGAGCATGTACAACATATTCTTTGCTTCTTGTGATTAAGTGATATTGATTTTGTTCCATGTAGAAGATTGCTTTGTGATCACAAATAAGGATTGTCTAACACCATTCCACATTCATTGAGTGGCACCACATCACATGTTACCTCATCCACAAACTTAGATGAAATTGCAAACTTTAATGTCCATTGCTTTGTTATGTGCAATTTATGATTGTTGCTTATCCATTTAAGTGAGTAAGGCTTATGATGCATCTGAGTGTTTCATCTCAATTGTTTAACCACTTCCTCTGAAATCAAGTTAGATTGAGATCCACTATCTATCAATGTGTCGACCTTAGTATACCTCATAATGACCCTTATGTGAAACAATTTACTTCTAGAATCATATCCATTACCAATTTTCCCTGTCAAACCAACCGCTGAAATTTTAGATTCATCACCTGAATTCAATCCCAAATCTGTTGGTTGTGATGTTGTTGCAACTATTTGCCTCTCTTTCCTCTCTTTGAACCACTTCGGTCTCTTCTCGTGATGCAATTGCCATCAATGGTCATCATCGTGTCATTCTTTCTTGCAATGCTTGCAAGAGAGCTTCTCTTCCTTTCTTGCCACTGAATTTTCCTTCTTGTCACTCCACTTCCTTTTGTCCTCTTTTCTCGAAGACGATTCCCCTGATACACCAACTCATGTTTTCCCTGCCTCAATGTATGTCACTTGAACAGAAAGCTCATCAAGTTTAGTAGGTCCAAACATAAATACAGTGTTAGGAATGTGTGCAGGTAAACCTCATATATACTTCAAAAGAGTTTCTTGGGTATGTAATGGAATATCTAACATCAATGTCATTTTTCGAAATTCATCTGTGTATTCTTGCATTGTTTGTCCCTTTCTTAGTTTAAGACCTTGTCATTCAATTAAAGCCTTCTCTTTATAACCCAAAGGATAAAATTGTTTTCTAAGTGCAGAAACAAAAAATTGCCATGATCGAAATACAATACCCACTTGTTGTGTGTCATTTTGCAACTTGTTTTGCCAC
Source organism: Picea mariana (assembly GCA_032191745.1). NCBI lineage: Eukaryota > Viridiplantae > Streptophyta > Pinopsida > Pinales > Pinaceae > Picea > Picea mariana. The sequence goes on along the minus strand of JASDQU010244125.1, from coordinate 115,248 downwards.
CAGATGAGTGATGCGCCTGCAAGTCGAAGTGATGCCAATTTGATTTGAGTGGCCTCATCTTTGATTTGTTTCACACTGCAATAAACCTCCATCTGTTTGACCCAATTATCAAGCCTCTCTGCCTTGACTTCACCATCATACATAGGTAATTCAAATTTCACATCAAGCTTAAGTAAAGGCATATCATTTTTATGTTTATAGGAATGTTTTCTTGTGGTGGATTTGGAACTTGAACTTGAAGAAGAAGAAGTTGATGGAGAAGAAGGAGGTGAAGGAGGAGTTTGAGGAGGATCCTCACCTTTTTCACTTTTGACCTTTGAAGATTCACCTAGAATTGGTCTCTTCCATTCCAAGTAATCCTCATATAAAACTTTCACCATCTCCGACATGGCGAAGAAAGTCTTTCAAAACTCTTTCCCCTCATGAGAAAGCCCTCTTTCGATGCCATCTTCTCACTTTGAGAAGTTCTCTTTCTCGATCCAATCTCAGGATTCTCTTCAACAACTTGCCTTCACCACAATTCAGCTTTTCCATGGTAATCATGCAAACTCAAAAACCAACCGTCAACCTGCTCTGATACCACTTGATCTAAAAAGATCTTTTAAAGACTATGGTTGAGTTTTAAAAGCATGAGTCATTAACCATTTAGGAAATTGATTAAAGAAGAAGAATTAAAGATTTAACATAACAGTCATAAGAAGATATACAGATATGGAAATAAGCACAACAAACAGCAAACCATAACGGCAAAAGTTGATAACGTTGTTTGGCAATATTGCCTACGTCTCTAGGCCTTTGTCTCAGTGGGTGAGGTTTTCTTATTTCTCTTCAAAGCATCAAAAGTACATCATAAAAGTGATAAATGGATTACAAACTAGTCTAGTTGTGTTCTGCTAGATCTCAAGAACCAAACACAACTAACGGCACTGAAAACGTATGAACGAAGCTCTCGAAAATGACCTGCAAAGTTGCTCTCCTCAATGGCTTCCCTGCATAAAAATGGTTTTGGCTTTACAATTCTTCAGCATTTCCCTGTTCTGAAACTCTCTAAGTCTACTAAGAACCTCTGGTTGATATAGGTTTGAAGTGGGTAACAAACTCCCAACTTCCCCCCAAGATCTGGCCTGAAAAAGAGCTCCAGATCCTCCAAAAATGACCAAAATCTCTCAAAATATGCTGAAATAACCATAAAAATCTTAATATATAGTTGAAAAACCTACAAATTGGCAAATATTGGGTGCAACCCCCTCTGTCCAGGCCCCTAGTCATATGGGCGCCCTCCATGTGGCCATGGCTTGGTGCTAGCGCATTGGCCCCCTAACCATCATCCCCTGGTCTTGTGGCTTGGCCCATGTGGCCATGGCTTATACCTCCACGTGCCCCTCTGCAGTTTTAGCCCCTAGTTTCTAGCGCTGGTCACACGCCTTGGTCAGCGGGCTAGCCCAACCGACCGGGCGCTATCCACAAATCCGCGCAATAGTCACAAGGTAACAGTCGTATGAGTCGGAGCTGGACCAAACTAACATACCACGCGCCAGGGTATAAACCATGTTGGCATATGTAATAGTTGTATGGTGTTGCGTTGGGGGCTGGGGCTAGGCCCCAGCCCCTTTTCTCCGCCATATAAACCTTAACCAAAATTTAAACGTTTGATTCAAACATTACATTGCAAGAACTAAAGTGGGCGGGCTAGTAGCACGACCCTACCAAAACGCTCACCTGAACCAAAGGTTACGGTTTCGACTCCCGTGGAGTCCATACAATTTTGCCCAAACTATCCTACCAATGGAGAGGTGTCACGTGGCACCATACTATTCGCTCAAAAATATGCCACATGTCAGAGCGTGATTCGACCACCTGTCTGCCCAGTCAGCATGCCACTGTACCTACCACATCACTGTACGGTCATACGACATGTATAGTCAGCTACCATGTCAGCACTGTACGAAGTGCACAGTCATCAAATTTTGCATGTTTGGCAAAACGAACAAATCGCGATATCTTTCGCATACGGTGTCTGTTTGAGCCCATTCAAGTTGCTTTGGGTTCGTAACGACGAGGCCTACGCACACGTCTGTTTGAAACAATTCTAAGCACTTTGATTTTTAGGCCTTCATGGACCCGTTTTGGTTCCAGAATCCATTTTGGATCAGTAAGTATGCTCAAAAACCCTTTCCATCTAGCGAGTACAGGTTTAAGGGAGTATTGGATCTCATACACTGACATATGTGGGTCGATGAGTGTGGAGTCAGTTAGTGGCTTCAAATACTTTGTCTTGTTTATTGATGACTACTCCAGGAATACCTGGATTTACTTTCTAAAGACCAAGGATGAGGTCTTTGGGAGGTTTCGGGAGTTTATAGCTCTGGTGGAAAACCAGACTGGAAGGAAGATTCGGGTCTTAAGATCATATAATGGAGGAGAGTACACCTCCAAGGAGTTTGAGGATTATTGCACAACAACGGGGATTAAGAAGGAACTCACGGATCCTTACAATCCTCAATAGAATGGAGTGGCTGAGAGAAAGAACAAGAATGTGATTGGAGCAACACGAGCTATATTCATGATTAGGGATTGTCATTGTTCTTATAGGAAAAAGCGAGCAGTGTTGCAGTATATTTGCATAATAGGAGTCCCCACACAGTTTTGGGGAAGCGGACACCTGACGAGACATTTTCAAGTACTAGACCAGATGTGAGTCATCTTTGCATCTAGGGCAGCGTATGCTATTGTCATGTCTCTTTAGAGAAGAGGAAAAAGTTGGACTCCATGGCAGTAAAGGGGATACTTGTTGGCTACGACGGGGTTTTTGAAGCTTACAGGATTTATGTGCCTACACGCAGGAAGTTCATTGTATGTAGAGATGTACAGTTCGAGGAGGAACGTGCATTCAAGAGATCAAAGGATTTGCCAGCAAGTGTAAAGAACCAACAAGAACAGAGCACAGGGGTCCAGGAGCAGGGGGCACAGAGTCAGAAGATAAGATCACAGGAGCAAACACAGGGTACAGGTGTTCAGAGGGAGACCATTAGACAGGATCATCAGGAGCGAGTTGATGATGTGGAGGAGCAATATGATGCAGTTCCCCTAGAGCATATTACTAGGCCACGGCCTAGGTGGTACAAGTCCACAATCAGTGATTCTAGGTTGGAAGGGCTTAAAGAGAGGGACTTCAGATGAAGCAAACCACTAAAGAGACTTGGATATATGGCATCGATTACTCAGCTCATTGATGTTGAGCCTTCCAGTTATGAGAGTATTGCACATCATAAGGTGTGGCAAGAGGCCATGATGGAGGAATATGCCTCCATTATGAAAAATGTTGTATGGGAGGTAGTTATGAGGCCAGAGGATAAAAGGTGGTTGGATCCAAGTGGATCTACAAAGTTAAGCATGCAGCAGATGGAAGTGTGGACAAGTACAAAGCTCGTTTCATGGCCAAGGGGTTTCCACAGCGAGAGGGAGTTGATTACGAGGAGACTTTCGCTCATGTGGCCAGGTATTCTTCAATTCGAGCAGTCATTTCATTGGCAGCAGAGAAGGGTTGGCGCGTTCATCAAATGGACGTGAAGACCGCCTTCCTCGATGGAGTTGTTGAGGAGGAGGTATATGTTGAGCAACCTGAGGGATTTGAGGTTGGCAGCAGAGAGACGCATGTGTGCAGACTGAGGAGAGCCTTGTATGGGCTCAAGCAGGCACCTCGGGCATGGTACTCTAGGATTGACAACTACTTGAGAGAGATGGGATTCCAACGGAGTGAGACAGATCCAAAATTGTACTTCCTTGCAAGAGAGAAGCCTCTTATACTGGTACTATATGTAGATGACCTATTTCTCACTAGAGATGAGCAGATGATAGCAGATTGCAAGGTCAACCTTGTAGCAAAGTTTGAGATGAAAAACCTTGGCTTGATGCACTATTTTCTAGGGTTGGAGGTCTAGCATAAAGATGGGCGCTTCTTCCTAGGACAGGGGAAGTACGCAGTAGAGATCTTGCACAGGTTCAAGATGATGGACTGCAGGCCCATGTCCATGTTATAATATAGAAGATGGTGTGCTCGTTTTATCGTTGATGATACCCTCGTCACCCAACCACAGGCTGAAGCCTCCCTCTGAGCACCTTAACCTTGACCTGAGAATTCCTCCGGAAGCAAACCCTAGGCTAGATAGCCAAACAAAGAGTAGTGCATCAATCCCCAAGGAGAGCGCATCACAAAAGACTGATCAGATGTTCCAAACCCTAGCCAAGAGATATCCAAGCCAATACTGAAACTAGTTGCTGCTGCACCTGCAACTGCAACCCTCCTCCAAACCTGCGCACCAGACTGCAACTGCAGTGTGCACCAACTGGGAAACTGCAATTCTGAGATACTGTCAAATGAGAACTGGCGCCCTGTATTTATAGTAATCCTGGCAGTTTTGTTGGGGCCGACTTCTCCTTCTGGGCATGTGTCTGTTTAGTATATTATTGTTATTTTTGGCCGACTTCTCCTCTTGGAGGCTAATAGCCTAATATAACTTATCTTCTTGAGCCGACAAGGCTTCTAGGGTTATTAGCCAACTCATTAGGGTTTTTCTTGCCTTCCAAAGTCTTCTATTCTCATCAGGTTCACACGTGGGGATAAATACCTCCCGCAGCTACCATAATATTAACTCTCCCTCCTAGCTAGAGAGGTATTTATAGGTAATGGACTTGAGCACAAAACATACCATTTACCCAGTAGCATCAATATAATCATCTAGACTATTTCATGACTAGATCATGAGCATCACCATCACCATCAACTGCATCATCTCTCGAAACCATACTTCATCTGAGTAATTAGATATGATGTTGGATAAGTCACTCTCACCATGGAGTGATACAAGAGGAGTAAAGGCTCTGAACTATTTTCGGTCTGGAAAATCTCTGTTCATCATTCATCTGAATGATCATCATCTCCAATAATTTGTTGATAGTCTTCAAGGAAATTAGAGCAAGAATAGAGCACAACTGTGTCTATTCATAGTAGTACACAACTACAATCCAGTGGTTAACTTCCACATCAAGTAACACACAAGTACTTGATCAGCAACGTAATGGTTGCGAACGGTGCAACATATTCACCACAGTAGTCCTCATCTACTGTCATATAGTCTTCATAACAAACATCTGAGAGCATCCTGCATAGAAACAATGTTATGATAAAAACAGTATCATCTGGGCCAATCTTTCACTCACGTCTGTGAGATCTGAAAGAATGTCTGCCACCACAGTAGTTTTCATCTGCATAGAAACAATGTTATGATAAAAACTGAATCAACTGGGCCAATCTTTCACTCACGACTGTGAGATCTGAAAGAGTCTGTCCTCAGTATAGAATATCAACAATAATCATCTGGGCCAATCTTTCACTCATGTCTGTGAGATCTGAAAGAATGTTTGTCGTCAATATAGAATATCAACAATGATCATCTGGGCCAATCTTTCACTCACCTCTGTGAGATCTGAAAGAATGTCTGCCCTCAATATAGAATATCAACAATGGGCTATCTGCCCCATTCTTTTCAACCAAGGAAGAAGGATTGTTTCTGATTTCTGAACCTGGACCATTTCCCACCCTGGGCCATTCTTCCGACACTGAACAAAGTGTAACCTGAAGAGAATGAGTCTTCCCTCAAGAAATGTTTGGACCATTCCTTACCCTGGGCCATTCCTCCGACACTAAACAAAGTGTAACCTGAAGGTAATGAGTCTGCCCTGAGGAATGATTGTCCTGGACTATTCCCCACCCTGGGCCATTCTTCCGACACTAAACAAAGTGTAACCTGGAGAGAATGAGTCTGCCCTCGAGGAATAACTGTCCCTGATTGTTGAGCCTGGACTACTCCCCACCCTAGGCCATTCTTCCGACACTAAACAAAGTGTAACCTGGAGAGAATGAGTCTACCCTCGAGGAATAACTGCCTGGACCATTCCCCACCCTGGGCCATTCCTCCGACACTAAAGTGTAACCTGGAGAGAATGTATAACCCTCGAAGAATGTTTGTCCTGCATAACCTCCAAAACGGACGATTCTTCGAAACTACTCACAGCTGTGAACTTTGAAAGAATGACTGCCCGGCGAGGCGGACCATTCTACTTGACCACTACTCAGAGTGACTGCCAAGAAGAATGACTTTCCTAGACCACTCCCCATAATGGGAAGTCGTTGTCTATGATACATCAGCAATCAATCTGCCTCCCATGTTAACTACAATGGGAAGTCACTGTCCGTCAGAAATCTCAATCCACTTTCCGAACAGGAAAGCATCTGTCCAATCTGGACTATTTCTCAATTACAAATATTTTCAATGCTCCCTCCTAACTGGAGAGTTATTTCAATCACAAAAATAAAATGTTTGCATACCTTCTTCTAGTTTGGAGAATCTTCCCTTCCGGTTAATAGAGTTATTTCCACAAGCTCTAGCTTGAGTATGCACGTTCTTTCATCTTGAATATAGGTTTTACCAAAATGTTTGCTTATCTGCTCATCTATGGAGATATGTATTGGAGAATCACTTTCTCCTTTCTGGAATTCATCATGGATAATGTAATGCTTGTACTATAGTCTGGAACACTGTGAAGGCTTCTTGTAGATCTGAACAATAGAGTATATCATAGTTGGAGAACTGGAACATATCCATGTGGCACTTCTTCTGTCATCATGAGATTTGATCG
>JASDQU010244125.1:71107-87570 GCA_032191745.1 Picea mariana | reverse complement strand
ACAGTCTTGCAATATAATTTCAAATGTTATTTACATTCATCGACCTTCTTCATAAGGTCCATTTACAGCACATATTCATGCTTATGAGTTTTGCCATAGTCCTTGGCCAGTTCAGTTATATTTACAATCTGGGGGAAACAGGGTGTTACATGGATAGAATGAATCTTCCCTAGGGAATGCCTGTCCTTGATTGTTGAACCTGGACCATTCACCTAACTGGGCCATTCCTCGGATACTAAACATAGAGCAACCTGGAGAGAATGAGTCTTCCCTAGGGAATGATTGTCTGAACCATTTCCTTAGGAAATGATTGTCCTACACCAACCTCCAAAACAGACCATTCTTCGAAACTGCTCACAATTGTGAACTTCGAAAGAATGACTACCCGACTAGGCGGACCATTCTACTTTACCACTACTAAGAGTGAATGCCAAGAAGAATGATTTTCATAGACCATTCCCCCACACTGGCCACAAGGGGAATAGTTGTCTATGGTACATCAACAATCTATCGAACCATTTTCATTACGAAAAATATTGTCTGATTTGGACTATTTTTCGAACTAGAAAATGTATGACCGTCGGAAATCTCAAACCACTTTTCGAACTGGAAAGGAACTACTCATCCTGAACCATTTTTCGAACTAAAAAATGACTGTCCATAAATCAATAACACATCAGTGCTCCCTCCCAACCTGGGAGTAATCTCTTCATTTTTCAATAAGGAAGTCGTCTCCACGAGCCCCAGCTTGCAGGCTTTTCATCTTGGACAGAGGTTTTACCAAGATATCTACTATATGCTCATCTATGGAGATATATATTGGAGAACCGCTTCTCTTTTCTGGACTTCATCACGGAGAATGTATTGCTTGATTTCAATGAACTTCGGTCTGTCATGGAACATTGGTTTTCTCTTAGGGCTTCATATAGCTCTGATCATTACAATATATCATGGTTGAATTCATCACTTTTGTTTCCTGGTAGCTCATGACATTGTGGCAAGGCTCAACTGAAACATATTCAAGTATCACTTCTTCTGTCATCATGAGAGTTTTCCATGGATTAGCAATCCATAATCCCAGACTTTTGAGTAAATGTTCTGATACACTATCTCTGTCATAGAAGGTTTTTACATAGTCCACTATGATACTCATGGCATTGATGTCATTGGCTTTGAACTTCTCCATAATTGCAATGTTCTGAGGTTCGTTCTCTTTTCCTTCTTCAAACTATGGTTCCATGATATTTTCTTTCACGATATCCAACACTTTATTTTTGGCAAGGATGAGGTCAATCCTTGTCTTCCATGCTCTGAAGTTAGAAGCCTCTTCTAACTTGTTTTCTGACTTCATAGAGTAAGTCACGACTGCTTTGATTTTGTCAACCTTTGACTTTGACTTGGTCAACCTTTGATTTTGACCAAAAACTCAAACTTGGCATCTTGTCTTGCTGAGAGTACCAGGAGGTGCATTGGGTTAGGGCACACTAGGCTATCCAGAAATTAGGTCAATTTCTTCACTTAAGGTGCCTCAACAAGAGGATTAGGGTTTTGTTGTTGCAGCAAAAACTGACTACAATTGCAACTGTAACTAAGCAAATCCTCCCAATCTATCTTCCAGCGGTTAGACTGTCCAATGATAGTGTGGGCCCATAACCTATTAGAAATAATAGATGTGCTCGTTTAAACATAGACAACATAGTAATGTTTTCACCCAACCATAGGTTGAAGCCACCCCCGAGCACCTTAGCCTTGACAAAGAATGATTATGGAAGCAAACCCTAGGCCTAATAGACAATCAATGTAGCGTACCTCTCTCCAGAGCTAGCACACAAGGCAAAAAGTCCAAACCATAACCAATAGAAAGTTTGATCCTAACCTGAGAATACAGATTGCAATAGCTGCAGCTGCAACTACTCCCTAGGCTTGCGCACTTACCCAGTTTCTGTAGTGCGCACTTCTACATTTCTGCAGTTTCGAGCTATCTCCTCAAAACGAGCTTTGACGTCCTATATTTATATTATTTTTATTGAGTTGTCTTGGCTGACTTCTCATTCTGGAGGCTAAGCACTTAATATTAAATATTTCCTTTAGCCAACTTGTCTTCTAGGGTTATGTCCAATGCTTTAGGATTTCTTCTTGCTTCCCGGAATATTCTATTCTCATCAAGGTTACACGTGGAGGTTAATACCTCCCGCAATTACCATAATATCAACAGTTAAGGGTTGGCGTGGCCCATGACCAGTGCTATCCTCGTGTGATTTTCACGGCTTAGATGCCCCAGAGTTACTCTTTCTAGACCGCAGGTTAGTCAGACAGGTAATTTTAAAAAATAATTTATTTTTAAAATTACAATATAACCAAACATCGAATTAATGTATAAAATTTATTATTACATTAGTTAAATGCAATATAAAAATAAATTGATAAAAAATTACGATAATTAATTTAATTTGATTATCAATATTTAATATGACTTAAAATCTTTTCAATTAAGAATGAATTCTCATGAGTTACATAGTGAAAAAAGGCTTAAAGAACTCCTAAAACATCGGGATCAAAATATAATAATAATAATCTATTTTTAAGGTCACAGCCAAGCCATACACCATATTGGTGTACGATACTTTATCATCTTTGCGATATTGAGAGACTTTAGGATGAAAATAAGTTTCTCTTAAATTATTCTTAGTACACCCACACTAAATCTCAATTTCAAATGTTTGTTACAATACCAACCTTTCTAACCCTTTTAACTCATCAAAACTATGTTGATTTAGGAATACTTATCTTAAATCTTTTCGAAGATAAAAATAAAAATCTAAAACAATAAAGTGATTCCTTTTTAAAGTTCGATAAATCAATGTTAATCTAAATAAACATTAATAACCACCAACATCATCATCATTTAAAAAAATTAATTCAAATCCATGAAAACTATCGTTGTTTAAATAAATACGCTACTCTTTTGAGTGACAGTGAGAATAAACATGTCCAAAAAAATTCTTTCATTATTATTAAGAAGAAGAAAAAAAACAAGTACTACTATTGTCTTTATCCTATTCACTGACAATGGACATATCCATTTGATGGTAGTTTATCTAAATGAAAAGTGTAAAGGATAGAATCGATACTAACATGATATTTCGCTCATTTCCCCTTTTGATGAGTGTTTTTAGTCCTTGCTTCAACACGGACTATAGTTTTCGACTCGGTCAAATTTCATATTAGTTCCCTTGGACTATAGTTTTTTGACTCAGTCAAATTTCATATTAATTCCCTTGACTAACTTTTTTTTGTACAAATATTATCTTAGGTTTTTTGAAAAGCTTGTATTATTCGAAATTTTTTTAAAAGTGAAGTTATTTATTTTATTTTTTCAAATAAAACTATCGAATTTTGTATTGGTTAGTTTGTTATGATTTGACTTAATTAGCCCTTGTGTGTGCCAATTTATTTTCTATATTTATATAGATTTTAAAATAATTAAAAAACAAAAAAATTTGATTGGTTGGAAGTGCACTACATATGCCATCATTGCACTGCACTATTAACCTATCATCATTGCGATATTAAAAGGCTTACGCAAGCAGACTCTAGAATGTGAATAAATAAATAATGCTCTCAAAGCTTAACTGGGTAGGAACGTTAAGGTTTATTCAGAATGTGTTATTGATGTGGATAAATAATTTTGCATTTTTTTTTTTATTTAGAATGTTATTGATGTGGATAAATAATCTTCTTCAACTATATAGGTTTATTCAATGAAATGGCTCAATTAAACCTTTCCTTATTGGAAGTGGAAAACCTTGTAGTTATGGCCCAGCTACCATGGGTTAGGTAATATGTTCTTTTCATACTCTCTAATTTATTTAAACTAATTTAACTAATGAATGTAAATGCAAAAATATAAATGAAGATGGAATGAATGTATTAAAAGTAGGGAAATACAATATGCATGTAATGTTTCCAAGCAGATTTGCTAGGAAACTTAGGTGATTTTGTGATTTTGTTTGTTTGTTTTTTTGCAGGGTTTTACTTCTGTAGTTGAGTTCTGGTTTTTTTTGAAGAGTTTATAGCATATAAAAGACAACAATGAAGTAGATCACAAGATATAAGAAACACACAACAAATATGTTTCAGAAAAGCTTCAGATCTAACCTTTATTTAGTATAATAAGTTGATCTTCCACACATAGATCTACAAATCTGGTACAATAGAATAAGATAAATAAGCCAAGGATGCATGCACCCTTCAGATACAATAATATAGAACAACAGGGTCTCCAAGATCCCCCACAACTGACTGAAGATAGATACAAGATCAATTTATTTCCCTGGTGAGTTATAACCTTCAAATCTGGTACTAGTGTGCCACTCACTCGCTAGAACAGCTAGAGATTTCGGCCTCCTTGAAGATGACCACCAAAATATATGGAAATATTGTCACATTGTAGATCAAGAGTTGTAGATGAGAAATGGAACAAGTTTGGAGTCAAACACCCCGAGAAAACCTTCCAACTCACTTCCTCCTCAAGGAATGGTGCACCCTCCTTCAGCCAATACGCCCAACTAAAGAATAAAATAGATATGTAGAAGAAACACCTCCAATAATTGTTGCAAAGGGGTGATATGGAGCCAACAAACACTCCTGGGGTGTAGTTCCTTGTCGATGTAGCCTTCTCTAAGCAAATTGAATTCTTCTTCCTCCACTGATGTGCCCAACCTGCTGGAAAACACTTCAAATTGTGCCTTGCTTGCACAAATAACTCCTGAACTGGACCTAGAGTGGATAGAATGGTGAGGGAAGAATATTTCACCTCATTGGCCAAGCTTGGACCAAGAACAAAGGGATCTTTCACCTCCTTGTTGGTCTCTAGGGTTTCTTGACTCAAAACCCTCAAAACGTAAGTTGCATAGCTCAAGTGATCTCAATAGAAGATTATCATGAATGAGGAGTGAAGCACCCTCCTCTCACTTTTATACCTCCATCTTCTAATTCTCTGTTGAGTTACTTTATGATTTTCACTAAGGTTATCGTTTTAATTTCTTCTTAAGTCAATAACCCTTTTTCCTTTTTCATCCAGTCACTTTAATAAAATATCATTAAATCACCTAGTGACATCTTTAGCGCCTCCTATCCCTTTTTCCTCTTGGACTATAGTCTAGAGGGGTGACTAGACTACTAAGTCCTCCATGGTCTTGTCAAGGAGAGGGGAAAATTACAATCTCCCCTACTGGAAATTGATTTCCCACAAGCAATTATGCACATGTTTGTTGTAGCACTTGTTCATTCTCCCAAGTTGCATCTTCTATAGGCAAATTCTTCCATTTGACCAAGTACTCATTGATATCCCTGTTCCTTATATGTTTCTCCCTTACCTCCAAAGCCTCCTCTGGAATCAAAATCAAGTGTCCCTCTTCATCAACTGGAGGTAGCTCTTTATTAGCTACAACATGTTGCCCCAAAGCCCTTTTTAGGCAAGATACATGGCAAACAATGTGGATTTTGCTCTCTGATGGTAATTTTTGTTCATATTCAACTTCTCCAATTCTCCTTTGCACTTTATAGGGCCCATAGAAGCGTGGTTTGAGTTTCTCAGCTCCGCTCTTCTTAATAGATGCTTGTATGTATGACTGCAATCTTAAATAGACCAAGTCCCCTACCTCAAAAGTACGCTCCACCCTCTTTTTTTCCAGCTTATAATTTATGTTGGTTTTGAGCTCTGTGCAAATTGTCTTTGAGTTCTTTAAGGATATCTTGGTTTTTTTGTATCCATTATTTGACCATAGGATCCCTGATATCTCCAAATATAATTTCAACAAAAGTAAGGGGCTCATAATTGTACAAAGCTTTGAAAGGATACATACCAATGGATAAGTGGTGAGTGGTGTTGTAGCAATACTCCCCCAAATAAAGCCATTTGACCCATGCTTTTTGTTGCCCCACTACATAATTACTGAGGTAACCTTCCACCCATTTGTTTACTATTTTTGTTTTCCCATCTGTTTGTGGATGGTATCTAGTGCTAGGAGTCAACTCAGTACCCACCAATCTAAACAATTCCTACCAAAAGATGCTCATAAATTTGTTGTCCACGTCGCTAACAATTGTCTTGGGCAGTCCATGCAACCTAAAAATCTCCCTGAAAAGTAATTAAGCTACCTGAGATGTGCTATAGTCCATGGTGATGGCATAAAGTGGGAAAAATTAGTCAAGTGGTCTACCACCAAAAATATACAATCTTTCCCATGTGTCCTGGGAAGCCCTATAATGAAGTCCATAGATATGCTTTCCCACTTACGTTCTGGAATGGGAAGAGGTTGTAATAGACCTATCGGGTGATTATGCTCATATTTATTTTGTCGGCAAGTAGTGCACTCCCTGATGTAGCGCATGACCTCTCCCTTGAGACCCTTCCAAGAAAACATTTCCCTTATCTGTCTATATGTCTTAAGAAAACCTCGGTGCCCTACTAATGGTGAGTCATGGAATGCCTGAAGCACTTTCTTCTTGAATGAAGATTCTGGAACTAAATAGATTTTGCCTTAATAATAAATAATATCATCAATGATCTTGTACCTGTCATCTGGTAACTTCCCACCCATCAAATCACGTGCAAATTTATTTTTAGAATACTCCACCAATAGAAGAGATTTCCAGTCCACTGATATTTCGGTCATGGAATAGGTTGAGGGCTTTCTAGACAATGCATATGCCACTACCTTATTCTTTCCATTGACATATTCTATGTCAAATTTATATGCTTATATCTTGCTTACCATTTATGATGCCTCTCGGTAAGGTATTTATGCGCAAGGAAGTACTTGAGGCTGTTATGGTTTGTTTTAACCACAGATGTTGCTCCAACTAAATATTGTCAGAATTTGGACAAAGCATGCATTATGGATAGCATTTATTTATCATAAATGGTGTATACTAGCTCAAGACCCCTCAACTTGCGACTTTCATAGGCAATAGGGTGCTTGTTTTGCATTATCACAGCTCCAACACCTTCACTAGATGCATCACACTCTAATATGAAAGGTTGAGAGAAATCAGGTAGAGATAACACAGGACAAGTACTCATCACCTTTTTCATTTTATAAAATGTTTATTGAGCTTCATCACTCCACTCAAATGCTCCCTTCTTGGTCAAATCAGTTAGGGGTGCACAAAGTTGGGAGAATCCCTTGAACTCTTCCTATAAAAGTTGCAAATGCCAAGAAAGATTTTGAGTTATGTCAGTGTTTTGGGTGTGGGCCAATTAATGATGGCATGGATCTTCTCTTGATGAACCTGCACCCCTTTTGCTCCAATAATGTGTCCCAAGTAGAGGACCTTTGTCGTTCCAATTTCACATTTTGATTCTTTGGAATCTAAAGACTACTTCTCCATGATGACCAAGATCTCGTCCACATGTTTGAGGTAAATCAACAAATCATCAAAAAATACAAGCAAGTATTTTCTTAGTTGCTTGTTAAACACGTGGTTCATGTAGGACTGGAAAGTGGTTGGTGCAATGGTCAAACCAAAAGTCATAACAAGGAACTCATAATGTCCAAAGTGGCATCTGAAGGTTGTCGTATGTATGTCTTTCTCCCTCACCCTGATTTGATGGTATCCAGAGCGCAAATCAATTTTTGTGAAGTATACTACACCATGTAGTTCATCCAATAGTTCATCTATCCCGGTAATGCGGTATCTGTTCTTGATAGTTCTCTTATTCAAGGCCATGTAATCTATGCACATGTGAATAGTCCCATCCTTCTTCTTTACCAACACAACCGAGGATGCGAATGGGCTTGAACTTGGCCTGATATTCCCCATGGCTAGCAATTCTTTGATGGCACTTTATATATCATCCTTATGCTTCTTGGGGTGTCTGTAAGGTGTAGTGATGATTGGTTTGACCCCTTCTTCCAATTCTATAATGTGTTCAAACCCTTTGTCTAGTGGTTGACCTGGGGGAACAGGCTCAAAGACCCTTTTATGCTTATGAAGGATCCTTTGTATATCTGGAGGGTATTCTTTGTTTCTCCCATCATTTGTGTCCATGATGAAACATTCAGCTACATAAACTATCTCTTCAAGCCTAAATATGGCATGCATTTTCTTAGTTGTAACAACTCTAGGTGAATTCCATGTCATTCCCTTAAGCGTGACTCTCTTCCCTTCTTCTATGTTGAAGGACATTTCCATGGTTTTGTAATTGGTAATGATTGGCCCCAAGGTGTTAAGCCACTGCACACCTATTATGATATTGGTGTTAGGAATATCTACTACATAAAAATCATGTGTCAAGGTGTATCTTCCCAAGGTCAAGCTCATCTGTGGGATGTACCTATCACAAGACATAATATGCCCTCATGCTAACTTAACCAAAAAGCCTTCAAAATCAATTGTAGGGATATGTCTCCTCTCTACCATAGCCATATCAATAAAATTATGAGAATCTCCTCCATCTATTAGCATTGTGGCCCTTTGTCCTTGGAAAACTCCCTTCATCCTGAAAGTGTTAAACTTAGGCACCCCACTCATAGAAGCAATAATAACTTTCTTGAGCCCACTATCATGATGTAAGGATGCCTCATCACCTTGTGCATGCAAGGCTTCTTCTTCTTCCCTCTGGTTTGCTTGCATAGTATGAATAACTCCACCCTCCTCGTCATATGTTTCCTCTTCACTGTCTGACACCACTTCTATATAATGGATTTTACTTTGCCCAAACACCTATGACCTAGCTGCCATGGTTATTTACGGGTGAAGCATAGTTGCTTCCTTCTTAATTCTCTTCTTGTGGCTTCATCCAACTTCCCCTTGCCTTTGTCCACTAGTTTAGTATCTTGGCCCCTTACGGGTGAAGCCACAAGAAGAGAATTGCTGACACCACTTCTATATAATGGATTTTTACTTTGCCCAAACACCTATGACCTAGCTGCCATGGGTCTTTACGGGTGAAGCATAGTTGCTTCCTTCTTAATTCTCTTCTTGTGGCTTCATCCAACTTCCCCTTGCCTTTGTCTACTAGTTTAGTATGGAGGCTTGGATGTAAATATGTTTTTGTTAGTTGCTCCCACTAGATCCCTGGTGTGCTCAATGGCATCTTGTAAGGTTACAGGCTTAAAAGCCTTAACCCATCCTCGCATAGGTTCAGTCAGACCTTCTATATACATCATTAGTAATATGGGTTCTTGCACATCAGGAACCATAACCAACACTCTCTGAAAATCCTCAATAAATGCTTCAGCTAATCCTGTCTACTTAATCTGTGTAAGCTCCTTGAAATGAAGTTCTGGATCCTCTTTTTCAAACCTGTCAATGAGCCTCTGAGTGAAGTCATGATAAGAAGTGACATGCTCATGTCCTAAGGTGGTCATCCCATGAAACCACCAATCATGTGCCTTACCCATCAAGTACAATGTTGCATACTTGATGGCATTCACTTCCTCCATGGTATTCAATTGGAGGTAAGCATCCATGTTTTGCACCCATGTTGTGGCTGAAATTTGATGTGATCCATCAAAGGTTGGCAACTCCATCCTACTTGCCTTGTGCCCAAGTTCATTGTCACCCCTATAACGATCCTTGGATCTCCTTTTCAACTTCATGTGGAAATAATCCCCCATGGAAACTTGTCTTCTGAACCCCACGCAAATGGCATTGTACTCCCTTTCTGTGGACTACCATTCATCCCCTAAACTCTCTTGATTCAGGGCATTATTGTCCCTTTGTTGTGCATCTAGAAAGGTAGGCATGTACGGTCTAGGAGTAGATCTATTAGATGTGTGAGATTGAGTTGGCATACCTTCATTCAGTCTATGCCCTTGTGCATGACCTTTATGTATGGACTCCTCGTGATTTCCGTTTCCCCCCTGAGATACACTAGCATCATGATTTCCACCAAATAGGGGTGGATCTTTACCATGTATTTGCTCCATCAAATACTGAGAAAGAATACCCTGACGTTTACTTTGCTCTTCCATCAAAGCTATCATTTTGTCCTGCCCTCTTTGTAAATTCACAAAGGATAGTTTGAGTTCTTCCTGTCCCAAAGATAAATGGTTTTTCATCTCTTCAAGGTTGCGTTGCATAATCACCTGGTTTTTTTTGTAGTGCATCATTCATTGCCTGAGTTACCCTTTCAGCTAAGAAAGTTGCCTCTTATGACGTTGTGTTTTATGTTTCATGAGTTTCCCCCATAATGATATCTGGCTCTTCTCCTTCAGGAATACCTAATACAGGATGTCCCCCACGACCTCTTCTCCTTGTCATTATTTTTTATCATAGGCTGGCGAAGGAATTCACTCTAATACCACTGTAATGTTCCCAAGCAAATTTGCTAAGAAAATTAGGTGATTTTTTGAATTTGTTTGTTTGTTTTTTGCAGGGTTTTACTTCTAGAGTTGCGTTGTAGATGTTTGTGAAGAGTTTATAGAATATAGAAGACAACAATGAAGTATATCACAAGATATAAGAGACACACAACAAATATATTTCAAAAAATCTTCAGATTTGACCTTTATTTAGTATAGTAAGTTGATCTTCCACACATAGATCTATAGATCTGGTACAATAGAATAAGATAAAGAAGCTAAGGATGCATGCGCCCTTCAGATACAATAATACAGAGCAATAGGGTCTTCAAGATCCCCCACAACCGACTGAAGATAGATACAAGATCAATTTCTTTCCCTAGTGAGTTTTAACCTTCGAATCTGGTACTGGTGTGCCCCTGATTGACTGGAAAAGCTAGAGATTTCGGCCTCCTTGAAGATGACCACCAAAATCTATGAAAATATTGTCAAACTATAGATCGGGAGCTGTAGATGACAAATGGAACAAGTTTGGAGTCAAACCCCTTGAGAAAACCTTCCAACTCACTTCCTCCTCAAGGAATGGTGCACCCTCCTTCAACCAATACACCCAATCGAAGAATAAAATAGATATTCATAAGAAAGACCTCCAATAAATGTTGCAAAGGGGCTCTATGGAGACAAAAAACACTCATGGGGTGTAGTTCCCTGTAGATCTACCCTCCTCTAATCAAATCTAATTCTTCTTCCTCCATTGATGCGCCCAACCTGCTGGAAAACACTTCAAACTGCACCTTACTTGCACAAATAACTCCTGAACTGGACATGGACTAGATATAATGGTGAGGGAGGAATATTTTACCTCCTTGGCCAAGCTTGGACTAGAAATAGAGATATCTTTCACCTCCTTGATGGTCTCTAGGGTTTCTTGACTCAAAACCCTCAAAACGTAAGTTGCATAGCTCAAGTGATCTCAATATAAGAATAGAATGAATGAGGAGTGAGGTGCCATCCTCTCACTTTTATACCTCCATCTTCTAATTCTCTATTGAGTTACTTTATGATTTTCACTAAGGTTATTGTTTTTATTTATTCTTAATTCAATAACCTTTTTCCCTTTTTC
Organism: Picea mariana; assembly: GCA_032191745.1. Classification (NCBI taxonomy): domain Eukaryota; kingdom Viridiplantae; phylum Streptophyta; class Pinopsida; order Pinales; family Pinaceae; genus Picea; species Picea mariana. Next base: position 76,134 of record JASDQU010244125.1, on the reverse strand, counting down.
ATCCAATCACTTTAACAAAATATCATTAAATCACCTAGTGACATCTTTAACGCCTCCTACCCCTTTTTCCTGTTGAACTATAGTCTAGAGAGGTGACTAGACTACTAAGTCCTCCATGGTCTTGTCAAGGAGAGGGGAACATTACAATGCAAGATGTAACTAACTAAATCATAATTAAAGGAGCAAAGAATGGCATTCGTAAATGCAAGTGATGACAGCGAAAATGGTCCCTTCTTCCATCATAAATGAACCTGAATCAGACCTTCCCAACTCCCTCTTGAAGTGAAGTGGTCCCACCGCTACAAACACTTCCTTATCATAAAACCAATTATTAACCAAATTGAAATGAAACATGATTATGTGTATGACGATAGGGAGAATAGTCCCCTAACCAAAGCACATGCATAATTGGATATCTTGAGTAATCAATAATTCCATTGACCGAGAAGTTCCCTATTATGTACTAGGTGCTAGAAATCATGAGATAAGTGAAAATAAACATTATAATGTGAATATGTCAGGTTAATCTTAACTCAATCAAAGGTGTGTTTACCATAGGTGGTTTATAGTGGCACATGGTTTTAGTCAATGGTAGTCACTTGTGATGAACCCTATTTAAATGCTTGATGTCTCCATTGTAAGGTGCTTCTTTTGGCCACCTTGGCTAAGTAAACAGATATCAATTTGGAGTCGGTTTGTCTATAAAGGGTTTCCAGGGCAAATTATTGATGCTTATTTATTCTTGCTTCTTGCATTTTATGTTACTCTTTGGCCCATAGTTTTTATATGGTATCCAATCTAGATTGACTTGCACTCTATAGAGAGAGTGGTCTGATGTCTGACATATGAAACATTATGCATTTCTTTTAATACCAAATAACTAAGTTCTCCGGAAGTAGGAACGCAAATTCTATTTTTATGCATAAGTAATCCATCTTTCTTAATCTCATACTCTTTAATTTTTTGTAGTAAACTTTCTTTTACTTGTAGGTAATGCTAATTGGTAACAACAACATCCAAAATTATGTTCTTCAAATCTTACTGATGCATACTAATGGTTGTAGCATGCATGAGATGTACTCTACTACTGAGTGCATCAACGACTTTATTTTCCTTTCCTTTGATATGCTTGATGTCAAAGTCATACTCACTTAAAAAATTCCATTCATCTTGTCTGCCTAGCATTCAAAGTTGGTTGTTCAAAAAGATATTTCATACAACTATGGTTTGTCATTAGCTCAAATATTTTTCCCATGAGATAATGCCTCCACATCTTCAATGCATGAACTATGGTAGCAAGCTCCAAATCATGTGTGGCACAATTCCTCTCATGTTCTTTAAGCTTTCTAGACTCATAACTAATGACATGTCCATTTTGAGTGAGGACTCCACCAAGTCCTTCCCTGCATGCATCTGTACATACCACAAAGCTTTCATTTGGGTCAACAATATTTAAAATAGGTACACTAGTAAGTAATTGTTTCAGCAAATTGAAAATTTCTTCACACTTTGTTTTCCATTCAAATTTAGTTCCCTTATTTTGCAAAGAAGTGATGGGATGAGTAATCTTAGAGAATCCTTTTATAAATTTCTTTTACTATCTGGTTAATCCAATAAAGGATTTGACTTTTGAAACATTTGTTGGTATTGGCCATCCTCTAATGTTTTAAATCTTCTCTGGATCCATTGTTATTCCTTCCTCTGAAATAATGTGTCCCAAATAATGGATTTGTTCTTGGTAAAAAGAACACTTACTATGCTTGGCATGAAGCTTATATTCCCTCAACACTTGCAACACCAACCTCAAGTGACGTTCATGCTCCTCCTCTGACTTGGAATAAATAAGTATGTCATTCAAGAACACAATGGAAAACTTGTCCAAATAATTTTTGAATATGCCATTCATTAAGTACATAAAGACAACTTTGTGCATTGGTCAGCCCAAATGGCACCACTACAAATTCATAATGTCCATACCTGGTTCTAAAGGTTTTTTTACTAATGTCTTCTCCCTTGATTCTTACTTGATGGTATCCTGATCTCAGGTCTATCTTTGAAATATATATTTTCTCCTCTTAGCTGATCAAATAGGTCATCGATTCTGGGTAGAGGGTATTTGTTCTTCACAGTGGCTTTATTTATCTATCTAAAGTCAATACATAGTCTCAATGTTCCATCCTTCTTTTTGACAAAGAGTATTGGTGCTCCCCAAGGTGAAACACTTGGGTGTGTGTACCCTTTCTTCAACAATTATTCCATATGCATTTGTAATTCTTTTAATTTTGGTGTACTCATTATGTAAGGAGTATTTGATATTGGGGCAGCTCCTGGTACCAAATCAATGGAGAAATCTATCTCCCTCTTGGGTGGCAATACTAGTATTTCTTGGAATACATCTTCGAACTCTTACAATACTGAATAATCTCAAGGCTTGGCTCTTTGGCCTTTTTTGTCTCCTCCACATGCGTTGCATACAATTGACATCCCTTCCTAAGACATCTCTTCAGTTGCAAGATTGAAATTTCTCTTATAGAAATGGGTCTTGGAATTCCCTTCACAACACTATGTTTTCCTTTTTCAACAAGACATGTAAATGTCTTGTTATGACAATCTAGGACAACATGATGTAGGTCCAACTGATCCATTTCATTTAGGATATTATAAGATCCCAATGGTATGATATTCATATCAACATTAGTATTCATTCCATTCAAATTTATTGGACAACCTTTAACAGTCTCATTGATCCTTCTTTTGGTTCTAGTGGCTAGCTAAACCAAACTTGATTTATGAAGCTCACTTTTATCCAAATGTAATATGTCCACTACTTTAAGATCAATGTAACAATGGCTTGCTCATGAGTCAATTAAAATAGAAACTGAGTGATTCCCCAACATTTGATTGGTGGTCTTCCCCTTTTTTCCAAGGAGTCTTCTCTCTTAGTCTCATCTTTAGCAAAATGATCTTGTTGATTTTAATTAGGACTGTTTCTGTTGAAAGAAAGTTTGAATCCCTTCCTTCTTTGATCAGATTTCTCTTCCTTCTTATCCTTCCAAGATTTATGTAAGGATTCTCTACCCTTTCCTTATTCATACAGGTATTAAGCCTTCGTGATGGTCTTCATTAAAGTCTTAGGCTCATCACATTGAATCTTCTCTTTGTAGAAAGATGGAAATCCACTCAGAAACCTCTGTATCTTCACCTTTTCATCCTTGATAAACCCCACATACTTCAACAATCCCAAGAACTTCTTTTAATATTCTTCCATGGTCATGATTCCCAACCTGAGTTCAAAAACCTCTTACAATTTCTTGTCATGGAAATGTTCTAAAAGATACTCCTTCTGAAAAATGTCTCTTGAATTGTTTCCAAGTGATCCTACTCTCATTAATGTGTTCAACTTGGTTCAGTTGATCCCACCACATAACATATTTTCCATGCAAATGGTATGTGGAAATTTTGGATTCTAGGTTAGATGAGTAGTTGTACAACTAAAAATACTTCCTCATTCCCAACAACCATGCTTCAACATCATCTTCCCTTTCTCTTTCACCATCAAAGGATGGTGGCTTAAGCTGCCTCGACTCTCCTTGCAAACTATCCAATTTATGCCTTCTTCTTTGGTGCCTAACATGATACACTTCTGGACTGCTTATGGAGTCTTTAGATGCATAAAATTCCCTTGCTGAATAAGGAGGTGAGTGATGTTTTTGAATTATGCTAGCACTTCTTGAATGACCAACTCTTATGTAGTTATCTATTCTTTCATGATACCTGCCTTCTTCCTCCTATCTCGAGTCTAATCCATTCTTTGCCTACCTATGCAATTGATTTAGGCTTTGCATCACTTGAGCATTTATTTGATTTTGTTCTCTCATCATCTTCTCATTGTCTAATTTGTAACTCTGCACTTCTATTGTCAAGCTTCTCACAGTCTCTATTAATTTTCCTTGTTTCCCTATGCTCATGTGCCCATTTGATTTTGTCTCTGCGTTACCAACACTGTTATTTTGACCTTTGGATTATTTCTCATGACTGAAGGCTCCTTCTCCTTCCTGCATGTCCCAAATCTGCATTCTTATCTTGAACTGATATGCTTTTATCCCTTAATTCTACAAAATGTGCAAGCAACCATTTTTGTTAGAATTTTTTATATTATAGAAATTTGTCAATTAATGCTACAGGTCCTTTTTCTACTTAATTCATGAAGAGTTATATCATAGTTTTCCCAATTCTAATAATTCCAAGTTATTCTTCTTTGAACCAGCTTTTTAATGACTATTCTCTTGCTCAATTATGAGTCTTGAGCAGAAAGATATTGATGGCAAACACAATGAAGGATAATCCATTAGCACATGCAACATAGCTTCATCCCTCAGTGACCGTCTGATCATTCCTTATGATTTAATCTTGACCATTGATCTTGTTCTCTTTTGGGTTAAATCGCGATTGTCAATCTGCTCACTGACCACCTAAACATGTCATGCAACCACAATGCACACCAGTTGTTTGATCTTCTCTTACTTAGATCATAGGCATCTATCTATTCTTCTTTAACATATCGAGACCACTAGGCCCTCGACTTACATCCACTGTTCGATCAAATCTCGGATTGATCTCGACCATCGATCTATCTTGATGGGTTCACCATGGGTCTAAGGCATATCTCTTCTTCGTTTCAAAATTTTGCGACCTCTAAATTACACCCTCAAGTTCTATCGTACTCATCTTGCACCTATACTTAGAAGCATTTCCAACCATTTCTCTCTGGGTCTAAGGCATATCTTTCATACCTCCGCGGCCTCTAGAATGCACCTTCTCGTTCCACTGCACTCATTTTGCACCTATGCTTAGAAACTTTTCTAAGTATTTCAATATGGGTTTTCGAGACATCATGAGTCATTAAATCTCTCACCCTATGGGTTGACCGATCCGTGACAAGTGGTGACCTTATGGGCCATCTAATCGATTCCTCATACTCAGACAATTTTCCAAGATTTCACCGCGGGTCCACGAGACATCTCTGT
>JASDQU010244125.1:46564-56904 GCA_032191745.1 Picea mariana | reverse complement strand
TATAAATCTCTTATAGTATCTGGCTAATCCAATAAATGATTTGACTTTTGAAACATTTGTTGGTATTGGCCATCCTCTAATGTTTTAAATCTTCTCTGGATCCATTGTTATTCCTTCCTCTGAAATAATGTGTCCCAAATAATGGATTTGTTCTTGGTAAAAAGAACACTTACTAAGCTTGGCATGAAGCTTATATTCCCTCAACACTTGCAACACCAACCTCAAGTGACGTTCATGCTCTTCCTCTGACTTGGAATAAATAAGTATGTCATTCAAGAACACAATGACAAACTTATCCAAATAATTTTTGAATATGCCATTCATTAAGCACATAAAGACAACTTGTGCATTGGTCAGCCCAAATGGCACCACTACAAATTCATAATGTCCATACCTGGTTCTAAATATTTTTTTACTAATGTCTTCTCCCTTGATTCTTACTTGATGGTATCCTGATCTCAGGTCTATCTTTGAAATATATATTTGCTCCTCTTAGTTGATCAAATAGGTCATCAATTCTGGGTAGACGGTATTTGTTCTTTACAATGGCTTTATTTATCTATCTAAAGTCAATACATAGTCTCAATGTTCCATCCTTCTTTTTGACAAGAGTATTGGTGCTCCCCAAGGTGAAACACTTGGGTGTGTGTACCCTTTCTTCAACAATTATTCCACATGCATTTGTAATTCTTTTAATTTTGGTGTACTCATTATGTAAGGAGTATTTGATATTGGGGCAGCGCTTGGTACCAAATCAATTGAGAAATCTATCTCCCTCTTGGGTGGAAATACTAGTATTTCTTGGAATACATCTTCAAACTCTTACAATATTGAATAATCTTCAAGGCTTGGCTCTTTGGTATTTTTTGTCTCCTCCACATGTGTTGCATACAATTGACATCCCTTCCTAAGACATCTCTTCAGCTGCAAAACTGAAATTTCTCTTATAGAAATGGGTCTTGGAATTCCCTTCACAACACTATGTTTTCCTTTTTCAACAAGACATGTAAATGTTTTGTTATGACAATCTAGGACAACGTGATGCAGGTCCAACTGATCCATTTCATTTAGGATATCATAAGATCCCAATGGTATGATATTCATATCAACATTAGTATTCATTCCATTCAGATTTATTGAACAACCTTTAACAGTCTCATTGATCCTTCTTTTGGTTCTAGTGGCTAGCTAAATCAAACTTGATTTTTGAAGCTCACTTTTCTCCAATGTAATATGTCCACTATTTTAAGATCAATGTAACAATGGCTTACTCATGAGTCAATTAAAATAGAAACCGAGTGATTCCCCAACATTTGATTGGTGGTCTTCCTTTTTTTTCCAAGGAGTCTTCTCTCTTAGTCTCATCTTTAGCAAAATGATCTTGTTGATTTTAATTAGGACTGTTTCTGTTGAAAGAAGGTTTGAATCCCTTCCTTCTTTGATCAGATTTCTCTTACTTAATATCCTTCCAAGATTTATGTAAGGATTCTCTACCCTTTCCTTACTCATACAAGTATTAAGCCTTCGTGATGGTCTTCGTTAAAGTCTTAGGCTCATCATATTGAATCTTCTCTTTGTAGAAAGATGGAAATCCACTCAGAAACCTCTGTATCTTCACCTTTTCATCCTTGATAAACCCCACATACTTCAACAATCCCAAGAACTTCTTTTAATATTCTTCCATGGTCATGATTCCCAACCTGAGTTCAAAAACCTCTTGCAATTTCTTGTCATGGAAATGTTCTAAAAGATACTCCTTTTGAAAAATGTCTCATGAATTGTTTCCAAGTGATCCTACTCTCATTAATGTGTTCAACGTGCTTCAGCTGATCCCACCACATAACATATTTTCCATGCAAATGGTATGTGGCAATTTTGGCTTCTAGGTTAGATGAGTAGTTGTACAACTAAAAATACTTCCTCATTCCCAACAACCATGCTTCAACATCATCTTCCCTTTCTCTTTCACCATCAAAGGATGGTGTCTTAAGTTGCCTCAACCCTCCTTGCAAACTATCCAATTTATGCCTTCTTCTTTGGTGCCTAACAGGATACACTTATGGATTGCTTATGGAGTCTTTAAATGCATAAAATTCCCTTGTTGAATAAGGAGGTGAGTGATGTTTTTGAATTATGCTAGCACTTCTTGAATGACCAACTCTTATGTAGTTATCTATTCTTTCATGATACTTGCCTTCTTCCTCCTATCTCGAGTCTAATCCATTCTTTGCCTACCTATGCAACTGATTTAGGCTTTGCATCACTTGAGCATTTATTTGATTTTTTTCTCTCATCATCTTCTCATTGTCTAGTTTGTAACTTTGCACTTCTATTGTCAAGCTTCTCACAGTCTCTATTAATGTTTCTTGTTTCCCAATGCTCATGTGCCCATTTGATTTTGTCTCTACGTTACCAACACTGATATTTTGACCTTTGGCTTATTTCTCATGACTGAAGTCTCCTTCTCCTTCCTCCATGTCCCAAATCTGCATTCTTATCTTGAACTGATATGCCTTTATCCCTTAATTCTACAAAATGTGCAAGCAACCATTTTTGTTAGAATTTTGCATATTATAGAAATTTGTCAATTAATGCTACAGGTCCTTTTTCTACTTAATTCATGAAGAATTATATCATAGTTTTCCCAATTCTAATAATTCCAAATTATTCTTCTTTGAACCGGCTTTTTAATGACTATTCTCTTGCTCAATTATGAGTCTTGAGTGGAAAGATATTGATGGCAAACACAATGAAGGATTATCCATTAGCACATGCAACATAGCTTCATCGCTCAGTGACCCTCTGATCATTCCTTATGATTTAATCTTGACCATTGATCTTGTTCTCTTTTGGGTTAAATCACGATTGTCAATCTGCTCACTGACCACCTAAACATGTCATGCAACCATGATGCACACCAGTTGTTTGATCTTCCCTTACTTAGATCATAGGCATCTATCTATTCTTCTTTAGCATATCGGGACCACTGGGCCCTCGACTTACATCCACTGTTCGATCAAATCTCGGATTGATCTCGACCATCCATCTATCTTGATGGGTTCACCATGGGTCTAAGGCATATCTCTTCTTCGTTTCAAAATTTTGCGACCTCTAAATTACACCCTCAAGTTCTATCGTACTCATCTTGCACCTATACTTAGAAGTATTTCCAACCATTTCTCTCTGGGTCTATGGCATATCTTTCATACCTCCGTGACCTCTAGAATGCACCTTCCTGTTCCGCTGCACTCATTTTGCACCTATGCTTAGAAACTTTTCTAAGTATTTCACCATGGGTTTTCGAGACATCATGAGTCGTTAAATCTCTCACCCTATGGGTTGACCGATTTATGACAAGTGGTGACCTCCTGGGCCATCTGATCGATTCCTCATACTTAGAAAAATTTTCGAGATTTCACCGCGGGTCCGCGAGACATCTCTGTTCTTCTCTTATCCAGGACCTCGTTTGTCCGACTGATTATTGATACTTATTTGATTTTCAAAACTCTTATTCTGGGTTCGTGGGTCTACAACATTTCCCCAAACCAATTGTGAACTTTTTTGTCCGACCGATTCTCCATACTTATTTGATTTCAATATCTCACCGTGAGTCTGCGGATTAACATTCACATATTCACACACCCTGATTCTCTGTTGTGCTCACTATCTTCACGATGTCTCAACACTTAGTCATATTTCGAGTTCTATTGTGATGATGTTGTAGATGAGATGTCTTCCATGTGGGCATCTTCTTCGCTTTATAGATGACATGGTATCAATACGTGTCCTAACATGTGGCATCTGTAGAGCTGCTTGTTATATTATTGATGTGGACTCCCTCTAATGTGGCACTCATCTGATTGGACATGTGGCGCTGATGAGGTTGTTATTACGACATTAAAGTGGTCAAGTTGGCCCACCAGGCATGGGGCCCTAATCCTTTGATCTTAGCCGTGGATCTCTGATGATCAATGGTTATGATTAAAACATCTTTGGATCCACAATTCTTCACAACAAAAATCAATTCCTTGTGTGGGGTTCCATGCTCACCCGTTCTCATTTAAACTATGCAACTATGCCTTTCTTTATAAACCATTTGTAGTTGTTTTCCTATATATATATAAGTTTTCACCATTCACGTCGGTCTGAACATCCGAGACCTTCTTTTCAAGCTTGTCACATTTTCCAAGATTTCACCGCGGGCCTATGGAACATGTTTGCTCTTCTCTTATCTAGCACCTCGCTCGTCCTACCAATTCTTGATACTTAGTCGATTATCAAAACTCCTACTACGGGTTCACATGTCTAGAGCATTTTCTCGAGCCACTTGTGACCTCGACCTTTCAACCTATTCTCGCATAAATTGTAGGTTGGGAATAGCTTGGCCCAACCACCAAATGGAGACAACTAAGGGAGCACCTACCCACTATCACCTTAGATAGGTGTTCCCATCACTTTAGAGATGATAGAATCACCTCAAGGGGTGAATCTAGGTGACCCTAGGGGGAAACGAGATGGAAAGTGAGATGTATGAATGAATTCCCCTATAGGTCAAGTTTCTATGTGGAACAAGGCTTGAGAATGAGTCTTGGGAGAGGTTTAAGGTTGTCAATCCCTTGGGTACCTGCTGAGAGTGTTTGTACCTTCTCGAGACACAAGAAAAACCAATTGTACGCAGTATATGTTAGGTGGACCAACAATTTAAGCTTGATGTCCCTAATTGCAGAAGTAAACACAAATATATATCAGCAAGAGCAATAGCTAGTTACTGCAGAATTAACCATCAAAAGTTTCAAATAATTATTGGACAATGAAGCACTACACCAAATGATAACTTTCCAATATTCAAGCACAAACTTTGATGGTAAAAGAGGGCTGCTAGATATTGTTTTCAAAGAATTATTGTAGTAGCCTTATAGCTGTAGCAAACAATTGCTACAACAACAATATTCAACCGCCAAAAATCACAATTAAACCACCCAAAAGATGCACAATGACTAGTAAATTATTATGGCAGCTTCTTAGCAATCTTTTACGGATGAATAGTGAGTAAGAGAAACAAGTTAAATGTGTTTGCAGCAGCCCTAATGGTTGTAGCATAAATTTTATAACCGCAACAAGATATCCTTGACCAATTAAAATGCCCTTGTGGCCTTAGCAAGCTTAGAGCACATATAATAGATTTCAATTTAGACAATCTCAAAATCTCGTTTTTTCACGTATATCAATGCAATGACTTTATTTCTCCAATGCAAAGAAGATTAGTGCCTTTAACTATTGGGTTGTGGAGTCTCAAAATTAAATATCTAGGTGAGCTACTTCCTTGGGAGTGTAAGCCTTTTTACTCTCCAAGGCAAGCTAAGCTAGCTAAGAAAAACCTTAGGAGGGTGTAAACCCTTTTACTCCTCCTAGTATTTCCTTATGCAATAAAGTATTTCAAGACAATTGCAATGCACTTAGTGGGGTTGTATGCACTTATACTCCTCAAAAGATTAAGCAAATTAACCTTCAAACTAAGAAAAGAAGCAACATCGACAAATATTCCTTACCTAGTCCAAGCATTAACAAGATAAACCTCTTTTTAACCAAGCAAATACACCATAAAGTAAGAAATAGTCCTCCACTAGAGATAGCGCATCATCCATCCATCCAATAGTCAAAGTAAAACCATTACAAGAAAGTAGCAACCAAGAGACAATGAGAAATGCCCAAATAGGGCGCAAATTTCCGCAAGGTATCCTTCTCCACAAGGGAGTGAAATATCCCTAATCCCGTTGATCTGGATTTCTACTGCTAAACTAATATTTTGTCTCTCAGATCTGATACTATGGGGGTTTCTGGATGCGTTTGAGTTATTTGTTTAACATGCTTGGTGATTTTCACAAGTGTGTTTCATTCAATTAATGTTTAAGCAGTATATACGATGTGTGTAAAATAAGGACAAACACCATCTCAATCATATGTATTATGAGGGAAAAAGCAGGAAATACAATGATACTTATGTTGAAAGTAGAGAAATAATCTTCAGCTAAATCTCATGGATCATCACTGGAATACAAAGAAACTACTACAAAATACTCGTGAACAGAAGATGAAGGCAGATTTGCACATGCATGGATAGATTGGCAAATTGCAGTTCCAAAAACTCCCGACAATTGTTGCAAACACTGGAAAACTTGCCCTGACGGCTATATTTGACAGATTCACTTGGAAATTGTCCCAAACTAAGTGTCCTGGCCTTTAGGCTTCTCCTGGTAACTGTTGAACTGAATATCTGACCCCAGAAGCTCTGGATGTCATCCCCTGGGGGGTTGCGCACCTCCTAGGCTCTGTGAGTGCGCCCTAATGATTCCATTGTCAGAATCCACTACTATATGTCTCGAAATGTGTTCCTTAGTCCTCCTTTGTACTCGGTTGGAAGGGTTTCCTCTGATCTGATCTGGAACAACTTCTAGAACCGCAAATGTCCCTCCTAAAGAGATGTACAATTCTCGGCTATCTGATGCGCCCTGAGAGATTCCAGCTTCAGAATATGATGACTGGTAGCTCAAAATATGTGCCATGGTTGATCCTCCACTGGGTCTAAAGTAATCTGCAAGATAAACCTTGGTCTTGTGCAGCTACACAAAACCCTCTCTAACCCTTGCACCCTCATTGGTTGAGTTGTGCAATCACTACAAAACTGAATAATCCTGAATAGCATGATGAAATACTTGGATGGTATCTCTGATAGGATAGGGTGTGACTCTCAACACCAAAACCAATCAAGGTGGCGGTTTCCTCATATAATCCACAAAACAACAGAAGGTTGATTCCCCTCCTCTGGAAACTCTCTCAACATCAAATCATAACATAATGAGGAATTGGGTCGAATTCCTCCCTTTATACTCTTCTCGATCTAATTCTGCATTGACATCACTTAAGCTATGAGATTTTCCTCCTAAGGTGAGTGATTAATTAATTAAGTCTCCCCCTCGACACCTTTTTCTTCTATTTCTCCATTGACTTTAGCTTAAGTGACTTTTCCTATGCTTTTTGGCTTGATTCATCGTTTAGCCACTAATTCACCCTTATTTCTCCTATTGTTCCATGTTTGTGCCTAACTATAGTCTACAAGAAAAAAAAATGACTACTAAGTCACTCTATGTTGGCCTACTCTGGGGAATGGGACATCATAGTCCTCCCTTCCCGAGATTGCTTGTCCTCAAGCAACATCAATCCTAGGTGTTGCAATATATGATATCCCTCCCATGTGGCATCGTCCACTGGAAGTCCCCTCCATATAACCAAGCACTCCCTGATGACCCTGCTCCTCAATTTGTGCTCTCTCTGGTCAAGCACCTCCTCTGACACTAGCTCCAACCGACCCTCCTCATCCAAGGGTGGCAACTCCTCTGAAATGATGACATGTTGTCCCACTGCCTATTTAAGGTAAGAAATGTGAAAGACGTTGTGAATCTTTCTACCCTCCGGTAGTTGTAGCTCATATGCCACCTCTCTTATCCTCTTGATGACTCTATATGGCCCACAAAATCTAGGATTCAACTTCTCTGCTCCACTCCTTTTCAAGGAGGATTGTCTGTGTTTATGTAACCGTAGAAAAACCAAGTCCCCTACCTCGAAACTACGCTCTATCCTCTACCTGTCTGCATAGATATTCTGATGGTTTTGAGTTGCCTACAAGTTTTTCTTCACTACCCGTAGGATCCTCTGACTCTCCTCCACCCAGTCTTTGGTCTCTAGGACCCTGCTATCTTCAAACACAGTCTCCACAAAAGAGGGTGCATCATATACATACAATGATCTAAATGGTGACATCTTGATAGACATATGGTAAGTCGTGTTGTATCAATACTCACCCATGTGCGTTGTTTCCCCCCCACATAGTTCCTCAGATACCCCTCCACCCATTTGTTGGCAATCTATGTCTATCCATCTATCTTTCGGTGGTAGTTGGTACTCATGGCTAGCTTTGTGCCCACCAACGGAAAGAGCTTCTGCCAAAACACGTTGATGAACCGCCCATCTCTATCACTGACTATTTGCCCAAGTAAACCGAGCAATAGGAATACCTCTCTGAAAAATAACTCCGCTACTTGTATGGCCTTGTAGTCCGTGGGTATGGCAAAGAAATGTGCAAATTTGGCCAGCCTGTCGACCACCACAAATATACAATCCATGCCCTGCACTCGAGGAGGACCTGTAATGAAGTCCATAGAAATGCTCCCCCATTTCTACTCCGTAATGGGTAGAGGCTAAAGTAACCCTACGGGGTTTGTCTGCTCGGACTTGTTCTGCTGACAAGTCGTGCATTCTCGGATGTGTTTCAGTACATCATCCTTGAGACCCTTCCATGAGAATCTCTTCCTGGTCTGCCTGTAAGTTTTGAAGTACCCCTGATGTCCACCTGCAGGCAAGTCATGACACACCTTCAGAATATTCACTTTCAAGGTAGATTCTGGAACCAAGTAGATTCGGTCCTTATAGAAAATGACATTGTCTAGTACCCGGTATCTATCATCAACCACTTGTCCATCCATCACCTCACAAGCAAATTTGTTTTTGGAGTATTCCACCAACAAATGTTCTTTCCAATCTGTGAAAATATCCATCATCAGACACCCTACTAGCCTTCTGGACAAGGCATATGTTAGGAATTTCCTCTTTCCCTTAACATACTCAATGTCAAAGTCACAGGCTTGGATCTTCGAGACCCACTTATGTTGTCTCTCACCGAGGTCTTTCTGATCTAGGAAATACTTGAGACTGTTCTGATCAGTCTTCACTACAAATCTGCTACTTACCAGATACTGCCTGAATTTGGTTAAGGCATGCATGATTGCTAGCATTTCCTTGCCGTAAATAGAGTAGAGTCTCTCCGACTCATTGAGATTCCCGCTCTCAAACATAATGGGATGGCCTCCCTGCATCAAAACTTCTCCAATCCCCACCCATGATGCATCGCACTCTAAGACAAACAACTGAGAGAAATTTGGAAGGGCTAGAACATGGCATGTGCTCATAACCCCCTTCATTTTCTCAAATGTCTTTTATGACTCCTTTGTCCAATGAAAATCACCCTTCTTGGTTAGATATATGAGCGGTGCTCCCAACTATGAAAATCCCCTGACGAACCGCCTATAGTAACTGCATAACCCAAAGAATCGCTTCAGCTCTGTGAGGTTCTTGGGTGTTGGCCAATCCATAATGGCCTTGATCTTCTCCTGATGAACCTGTACTCCCTGCTCATTGATTATATGCTCCAAGTACAATAGTTCACTCATCCCAAACTCACATTTGGACTCCTTGGCATATAATTACTATGCCTGCATAATGCCAAAGATCTCCTCCAAATGTGTCAAATGCTCATCCCACGTCCTACTATAAATCAATATGTCATCGAAGACTACCAAAAGGTACTTCCTCAACATCCCTATAAAGATGTGGTTCATGCAAGACTGGAAAGTGGTAAGTGCATTGGTCAATCCAAATGGCATGACCAAGAACTCGAAATGTCCAAAAAGGCATCTGAATTTTGTCTTCTCTATATCCTTCTCCTTGATTATGATCTGATGATATCCTAACCGCAAACCAATCTTGGTGAAGAAAATTGCCCCATGTAACTCGTCCATCAACTCATCTATGTGCGGAATGGGGTACATGTTCTTGATCGTTTTCTTGTTGAGAGATCTGTAGTCAATGCACATCCTCAATGTGCCATCCTTCTTCAGTACTAGAATGATTGAAGAAGCAAAAGGACTCATGTTGGGCCTGATGTGCCCCATCGCAATCAATTCTTTGATTTCTTTCTCAACCTCGTCTTTGAATCTCTTGGGGTGCCTATAGAGTGTGGTGATCATCGATGTAGTCCATGTCTCCAACTCGATCATATGCTCAAATCCCATGTTTGGTGGTCTCCCTGGTGGTATTGGTCCAAAGACTGGCTCATACTGACTCAAAAGCTTCTTGATTTGTGAATGGTATTTCTCTCTGCCTTCTGAATCCTTCTATGTGATGATCAAATACTTTGTTGCATAAGCTACATCATCTCTCCATCCTCTTTGTTGATACTACTTGGGATGCTCCTATAGACATACCTCTTAGTACCACTCTTGATCCACTAGCGTCTTTGAAGCTCATTGTCAACGTTTGATAGTTGAACCCAATCTCTCCCAATGATTATAACCATTGTACCCCTAATACTGCATCAGTCTCTGATAGGTCAACTACATAGAAAGTATCTGTCAGGTTGTAGTTGCTTAGCTTGACCTCTAGGCCCAGGAACATATCCAAACATGTCATCGTGTATCCATCTGCCACTGCCATGTGGAATCCCTCAA